>JAOWBL010069831.1:0-18899 GCA_028564865.1 Zenarchopterus dispar
CACATACATGTTTTTGGACTGTGGGAGGAAACCGGAGTGCCCGGAGAAAACCCACGCAAGCATGGGGAGAACATGCATAACACCAGACAGTTTTGTAAAATTTATTGGTGTTTGCCAGAGACCTTTCCTCAAATAATGACAGCGTTTTATATAACAGAAGAGTTTAACGATTTCAAAGTGTCTCTGTCCTTCAACTGATATAAATGTCTTCTACTTGTACCTAAATGTTCACGACTTAAGCATCTTCATGCAACTGTACAGAAAAAGTTGCAATCAAAAAGAAGATTTAATAGCCAAACTTTAAATATTTAATTGCACACAAAGTAAACTGGAGAATAATATATATAATAACACAGTCAAGAGTGGGAAATCTGTAAAAAGTAATCAAAGTATTCAATTTAGGTACATACAACTCTTGAGAAACAACAGGTCTAGACTTTGACAAGGACGTTTAATTATTTTCCTTTTTAGCTCTTTTGTTGTAGATTTGCTGGTATGGTTGGGATCTTTATCCTGTAATTTCAAGCAAAGCTTTTGCTGTTGGACAGATGGACATGTACTTGACCCTGAATGGTTGGTATAAAGACAAATTCATAGTTGACTAACTGACTGCAAAGTGTTTCTGTCTCTGTCCTGTAGCTCCAAAACACCATCCTGCATTACAACTGGCATGATGTTTTTGTACTTATTTTCTGCATTTCATTTTCAATAAATGCGGCACTACAAATTACGACCAAATGTCAGCTCTGTAGTCTCATCTGTCCACAAGTCTGATCCGTCACGTTCAAGCCTTGGCCTGAGTATGTTGGGACATCCAAGTGGGAAGACTGGCATCTGCCCCGCATGACTGGCATGGTTTCCATTTTCTGAAATTTTTTCCAAGCACCAACCTTCTAACTTCCGAGTTAAAACTCATGTGAAACTAAGATTCATTGCAGTTCCTTGACTGGCCGCTAGAGGCTGGTAAAGGCTATGTTAAAATGTCCAACTTTAGAATAGGATTAAACATATTTACAGCCTGGTTCAAAAAACCGTTTTGGTCTCAAACTCTTGATTTCACACCCGTGACAACTCTGAGGAGGGTGAATTTTTTTATTTCAGGCTAGGAGAATTTATATAAAGAATTTAATTTATGTCTAACATGATTGATTGACAGTCGCCTCAGCCAATAGCTAGTCATTTCGTCATCCGTAATCGTCATGCTACCGTGCTTAGCGAAGTAACCAGCCGTTTGAGCTAACCCAGCGTTAGCTAAATGCGACAGTATTTTTTTTATTTCACCGTCAAATCATAATGTTAAACAGTAAATTCTTCTGTAAACGTCTGACGGGAGCTCGGCAGCTATTTCGGTGAGGATCTGCCAATGGAGCTGGTAGCCTAAGCTAACTTTTATTAACTTATGGTGGGCGTTTTCCTGTCAACTTTCTGGCTCCGCCCTCTACGAAGAAAGATGGGCTTCAAAACTGATCTTCAGAAACCAGTGGGTCATGTGACTTAGTGCTTGGTCCAGTCAGTGACTCTTACTATTGTGATGAAATTTAATATAGCTGTTTTACCTTTTCTGTATTTATGAGTAGCAACAGTTTTTGTTTTCCCTAAGACCCAAACTTCTGCTTTTATAGAGGTGATCACACCTGTTCACGTAATTGTGTGCATTTGATCTGCAGCAGCTGGTTAATATTTATTCTCTTAATTTTTATAAGCAGTGAAGGTGTACTAACTTTACCACATACTGGTTTTGCACTTTTTGTTGAGTTTCTGTTAGCAAGTCATTTGTTATTGTGATAATCTTTTATTATGACTTAGGATAGAAATACAGTGTTGTATTTTTTTAATAATGGCATTTAATATTAAAAGAAAACATGACTCATACATCCATGAACACGCCTTTATTACGCAGGTGCTTTGTGTTCGAAAAGATAACTTTCTCACACACTGTTTATTCATAGATTACCATATCCGCGTTTCATCCATTCACACATAAGAGGCCTTAAATAAATTAAAGAACATAAAACAAGCCGAAATGTAAATGTTAAATTTGTTCTAACTTTTACGGTAAGATTTGAAGTTATTGACTCATTTTCTGTCTTCACCATGACCTGCTGAAGTCATGTTTCACTTTTAAGTCTCTGTCTCATCTAGCAGAGTTTTGGTTTTGGTTTCATTGACCAAAAAGACTCATGACTTTTGAATGACTGCAGGCATCTTTTAAGGATATTTCACATGTCATTTTGGTGTATTTTGAGAGCTCTAGGCTTTAGTTGACTTTGGCAGAGCAGTCATCTTTAAAACAACATATTAGCAGCTCGATCTCTGGTGTCAGCCTTCCCAGACACTGAAATACTGTTTTTGCCGTGAAGGTTGCTGGAGTTGTTCACTTATTGACCTAATGACCTTAGCGAGAGTGGAAAAAAAGGAGTTAAGGCTAAAAACAAGGAAATGACTGATCTAAATCTGTCCAAAGGTGAAAAATCAACACCCATCAGTGCCTCTGTAAACAGTGACAAGTTTGTTTAATACACAAGTTCTTATTTCTATCTTTGTACAGGTTACACAGCATGACACAGCGACACTAAAAATCACTTTGTATAATAAAACCACTTTAAATCAGACTCCCACAGAAGCAGCAGTAACCCAAACACGGTTCAGGGATTTATGTACAGCATCTTCGTAAGATGCTAATTGCATTTCAAATTTGGTTTTAGCATCATTAAAAGTCAGACTGTGCAAAGTGATGGTGGACAGAACAAAACAGGACACCACACTCTGAGAAAATGAGGATCTTTGCAGTTGGCTGCAGTTTTCTGACTCAAACATGACACAAAAAAGCAGAAAGTGGATGAACCGCCAACGGCTAGGAATCTATAAAGGAGTTGTTTGGCTTCGTGTGTGATCAGAACCAGGAAGGCTGGTTATCACGGTACACGATGCGGTCATCTCACTCCACCAGGTGCTCCGATCAGAGAACTGAAAGGTGTTTTCAAGCTGAACTCTGAACCCTCCACCCGTAGGAATGTCAGCACACCTTCAGTCAGCACCTAAAGGCTGCTGGTCATTGCTCAACTCGCTTATGAAGATTAACCACAGCTTGCTGACAAGCTAAAAGACTAAAGGGAAAGCTGTATATCAGCAAGATTTAGTTACTTTTTATGTTTCTTTAAAAAAAAAAGAAAGAAAAAGGCAGCACATTCCAAACCTTTGTAACAGTTTATTTTTACTTTATTTGGTACACCTAGTCAGCCATAAAGTCCTCCTTTATGATGCCAGTAAATATGAACTTTAGACAAATCAGTGGATGTGTTCATTTCATTACAGGTTTGAAAACTGAGGCAGTGATTAAACGCTGATGAGGCGTTTCAAATATTTTACAGCCATTGTGTACTTAAAACAGACAAGAAGCAGAAAACCACAAATCATGCAGTTATGTTTAATGTTTCTAATCATTCTGGAGCCACTGCTAATCTCTTTGTGCTCATTTTATAGTCCAGTTTTGTATCTCTGCTCATTTTGTGTCACATTTTCCCCACTCTTGATGCTTTAGATCTATTTGTAAGATTATATTTATCTTTGCAGTTGTTTGTGTCTCCTTTGACTAACGATCATGGATATCTAGTTAAATATGTCACTTTATTTTGCATGTAATTCGGTCGGTTTTCACTTTTCTTATTTTAGTGATTTTTGCATCTCATTTCAAATATTGATTGTGGTTTTTTTTTTTTTTTTTTTTTTTTTTTTAGTGACTTTGCCTACATTCATTATTCCTCAGGTGGCGGAGAATGTTTGGCCCAAACATGTCTGAGGTTTTCTTTGGTCCACATTTGGCTTTGACTGATGGCTTTGACTCAAGGAGAGTGGGGTTGTTCAAACTTGACCACATATCTACTAGACACGCCCCTGGCCCACTCCACACAGCACATGCCGTATCCCCTGTGAAAACTAACTTATGAAATCTGTGCCACATCTAGCGAATACAACATCACAGCCCAAGTTTGGCCCTGTGCATGAGCACTGAGACATACCTGATCCATATAGCACTTGCTGGTGCTGTAACAGACCCATAAGTGCCAAAAGTAGTACACATTAGGCCCACGTGTGCCTGCTGTCGAGGTTTCCTGTTTTGGACATTTTTTTACCAACAGATTTTAGTCCTCCTGTTTCTGCAAGTGAAATTAATTTAGGTTATGCCAATCAACACAGTTTTGTAGAAATTTCATAAACACAATAGCTTCAATAAGCCCCTCAGTTAGTCTCATAGAACAAAAATCAATAAGAAAACAAACAAACAAAAAAGCCTACCTGTAGATCAGACATGTCAAACTTAAGGGCATGTGGACTTGCCACTTTTATCTAGCTGTGAAAACATGCATAGATAGTTATGTACTTTTATTAAAATTCTATATGGTTTTAGAGATGTCAACTAAATGTCCAAGATGAGAAAAAACCTCTGAAAAGGAAGTTAATTTAAAGATTGAAGGAAGGTAAAAACATGTTCCTGCCTAATGGAGACAAGCCAGTATTTTTCTAGTGGCCTGAAGGCAGATTTGTCCATCAAGTCTCATTATACCTCTGCAGTAGTAATGAATATATCTAACATTAATGGTTAAATGCAGAGAGAATTATGTGATGTGATTCAAAAAAAAAGAAGAAAAGAAAAGTAGATACATTTAAGTAACCATTACTTTGACACTAACCACAATTCTGATGTGTCCTGGGATGCAATTGAGTCAGACACCTCGGCTATAAATAAAAAGGAAAAACTGTTTTTTTTTTCAATTACCATTTGCTCTGTTTTACTTTTGCTACTTGTTTGGCCAAGATGAATTTTTAGCACTCTTAAATACAGGGGAACAAATGTTTTGCATGTGTGTGTGTGTTTAAATTTAATTCAAACCATAGCCTAAATGTCATGTAGACAAAAGGAAGGGAAATAAGCACCTGGATGGAAGTTTTGCATATATTTTGTTCATTGGCCTGAAGGAAAAGATGTTAAAACTGACAAATTCTTATGCTGCCTGTCATGTCTTGCCCTTGTGCTTCCATATATTTACCTCAACACTTAAGTGCAGAAAATGAGCCGATACTGTAAATGCTGCTGTTTTTCATATCTGCCCTCGTGTACTTTCCACCACTCCGCTTCTTCCTGGCCTCGCTCCAGTCTTTCTTCTCGCAACAGGAAAAGAAAAGAAAACATTTGCTTAATAAAACCCGCAGGCTTGGAGATGAAGCATCGCTTTGACACAGAGACAGAAAATGCCGCTCTGGGACGTGACATCATGAGACATGAAATAAACAAGGGGGAGGACAGGCGAACGGTGGGAGAATGATGATGACCACATGAGGCGTACCATTTCTAAATATGTCCCCGACTTTCTGTCTGATTTTCTCCTCCCCCTCCGCTGCGTCTTGCCTTCATTCTGCTCAGCCTGTGATGCCATCGACGTGCACGTTCAGCCCCAAACGCTTAAAGCCAGTCAGCTGCTTCCCAGAGTGAATCACAGCTGTCTCAACAAGCCACGGCTTGGATCCAAACCAGATTTCAGAGTAGTTTTTGGCACACAGACACACGCAAATGATTTATAGAGGTTCTGTACATAACGTAAGGAATTATATACAATTTTCATTTTAAAAGATTTAATACACTTCATTGAAATCATAGATTCGTGTAGTTTCTGAGCATTAGTTCAGTGCTTGTTGAGGTCTCATTAGAGCTTCTCTGCATTTAGTAATAATTCTGTTATAAAATGACGCTATGACGAGGTAACTCGTCTACATCTCCTCAGACTCACAATGATTTCACGGACCTGTTCATAATTGCTCTTGGAACTGATGATTCAAGCATAAGTCACATCTTCTTTGTTTGTCAATGTCTGTCTCATGAAATATCACCTGTGTTCATCGCTTACTTAATAATGAGAACAAGTCAAGTCTTGATTTTGGTAAATCTGCAACAGAAAGTCTTTATCCTACAGTAGCTTCTTCGGAGGATTTCCACACAAATTAGGATTTTTTTTTTTTCAGATAAACATCAGTGAACAAACTTCTGGTTGACTGTGACATCTGATTTTTTAAAAATGACTTGAGTTGTGCTGCTTGATTGTAGCTTCACACAACAAGACAACCATTTTAAATATGATAAAAAGTACATTTTTGTGTCATTGTTACAAAAAAGTACAAAGAAAGCAGAAAAGTGGAAAGATTTCACAGCAAAATTAGAGAAACTGACAAATTTCCACATGAGCATAGTCCGATTTTGGCCTCAAAAAGAAGCATCTGACATGACTCTTTGTCTGACACCGGCTTCTCGCTCCTCACTGGAGTTTTCACTCACAGAGTAAAATCCTGACCTATGCTTGGACTTCTTTCTCTGGGCTGTACCAGTTGGCTGGAAGAGTCGGCTTATTGAATGCAAGCTCTTGGGGAGATCTGGGAACAATTCCAGCTCCTCTTTTTCATGTGGGACCCTGTCCTCAATCTGCTGGGCTTTGGGTTCTCCCATCATCTCTCTCAAAGTCCCAGAGATGTGTTTGTCCAGATAGTGGTGGGCCTTCTTCCCGCAGTTGTCCCTTATGCTTGTGTTGGCCCCGTACTCCGCTACGAGCATGGCCATGATGTACTCCTGGTCATGCAGTGCAGCGATGTGTAAAGGAGTGTATCCTCCGTGTGCTTTTACGTTAATGTCAATGTCAACTCCTCCCCTCCTGGATGTATCAATAATTTTAACAAGCATTTTGCTGTTTCCATACTTGGCTGCCCAGTGCAGGGCTGTGAAACCTGACATGAAGTCTTTCTTCTCAGCCAGCTGGTTGTCTCTGAGCAGCAGCCCGTAAACCTGGCTCCAGTGGCCAGTGGCGCACTTCACCAGCCATTCATGCTCTGACTGCTCCAGAGGAACCATCGAGGGAACCCGTGAGTCTCTGAGCTCCTCTGAGACTTTGACGCTCCTCACCGCTCTGCTGAGCTGTGGTGAGGCATTGCTGCTGCCCGTCTCCACTGAAGGCAGCTTCTTCTTGGTCCTGAAGGAACCTGGTCTTGGAACATCTGGAGGTTCATCTGCATCCACTTTCAGTTTGTGAATCTCAACACTGGTGGAAGTGGGTGGCATTTTCAGAGGCAAAGCGTAGGGCTTATTTGAGTGCAGTTCTGATGTTCTTGGGTTCTCATCTCTACCTGTGTCCACGTGGATGTCAAAATTCAGCATCCTTTTGGGTCTAATGTCTGAATGTTTGCTCCTCTGCAGCGCCAGCTGTATCGGAGAAAATAATTTTTCAGGATTTTCAGTATTTCCACTTGCCTCTGCGTCAGAAACATCTGATCCCACTTGTTCCCCCGCTGCATCTGTAGAGCTCTGAGCCTTTTCATCCCGTCCAGGTGGGCGCTGCTGCTCACCTGAAAGCGGGATCCTTTTCTTGTCAGTCTTTTTCTCCTGACTCTCAGGTATTTGGACACCTCCCAGCAAATGTTGGTACGTTTTCTTCAGCACGACATACTTGACACCGTCGATATCTTTGACAAAAGCGACATTGTTGACAAAAGTCTTGAAAAGCTCCTTGTTCCGTTCTTTCTCCTCAGCATCGACGCAGTCCACTAAATACTTGAACCTGCCCACCAAGTCGGATCTCTTCACTTTGCCCCCCTCCGATATCAACAAAGTCAGGATGGATTCTTGCGTCAAAGCCATGATTAAATCTCTAGAGCATGAAATGAAAAACGCCTGACTTTACCAGCCGCCTTGTGTTCACTTCTGGCGATAGTGGGAACTCCTTCACCTCACTGCCCTCTACCTGAGGAAATTTCTTTCCGGGAATGTGTGGACGTGGTTGTAATTTGAATAATATATGCAAAGATTTTCCTACAAACAAAGCAGTTCAGAACATGCTATTTTATTTATTATGTAAACTGTACATAAACTTAAAGGATATGCGTGTATTTAAGACAGAGCTGGGAATACTGTTATTTACATCTGGTCTACTCGCTTCATTGCAATACCCTCAGGCTATTTATACCATCGTTTCTTTATATGTACACATATAAGGTATGTAACCCACATATAGTGTGTTTAAAAGAATTTAGAAAGACATGAAAGAGCAGAAAATTAAATATTACAATACGCGTATATACACTGTGGGTATATTTTTAATTTTTTTTTCCAATAATCATCTGTAATTTAAACTTCCTTCTAAATTTAACTAAAAAATCCTGAAACTTACATATATTAAAAATGAAATAAATTAAAATGGAATTAAAAAAAAAAGATAGAATACATTCACATTTAAGACACATTTAGACGTAACTGACCGTAATTTTTAATAGCAGTAATATAAATTGGCACACAAAGTGGAACGTGTCACGTGATTACCTGGCTTTCTGATTGGCTACGCCGCCTTCTGGTAAAGTTTAGCGCTGACCTCATTCATATTTTTAAAAAATAGCTGGACCAAAAAAAATGTAATTATGTGTTTAAACAACACCACTTTTGTCTCATTGTCTGCTCTCTCATTGCTATTGTGAAGATGCTACTCGGTCCTGTCATAGTTTGCGATGTGTGTATGTGCATGTACGTGTGGCGTGACATTCCTGGACTGAATGGGAGTTACTGAGAAGAAGAGGAAGCCATATTGGAGCGTATCTGTCACTATCAAAGACTAAAACTACGCTCAAGATAGTTCATGTGCTACACTAAGCTGGCTGATGGTGTCAGCTATTGTTACAGGCACTTAAAATCTGAAACAACTTCAGAATTTATCGATGCTTATTTAACAGTTATTCTTGGTAGTTAGTGAAATCAATTTGACAAATGTAAAATATATGATGTCTTCTAAAACTGTTACCCCTACTTTTTTCCCTTGTCCATGTTCATTAGCCTGAATGTGAATTATACAATTTAGCTAATTATAAATGTCACGACTTGTAGTTAAAGTCGAGAAGAAGAAAATACGAAGGATAAATAATGTAGCAGGGATTCATCTTGTCACCTAGCTCGTCTCCCTGCCCAGCTACCAGCCCTCCTCCACTTCTCTGTCAGCTCGTCTCAGTTAGTTTAGCAGGCTAGTACGGAGAGACGAAGGCTGCTCCCTTTCGCCTCTACTCGGTCTGCTGCTCGGTACACCGACACTACACACTCCCCACCATGGCTGCCACGGACGTTGATGTATTTTCGGTAAGGCCAATTTTTGCTGGCGCCCCTTTGTTTCTCTTTGAAGTCAAAACATTTTGAAGTTGCGATTAGAAAAAGTGTGTGTGCGTGTTAGCTGTCGTGAGTGGGTATATGGCTAAGCTTGTCCAGCTTTTTCCTGCTTGTTATGTGGGCTCTGTCGAGATGTCGGACGTGATTTCTGTGACGGTTAAAACACATCCATGACTATTGTTGTTTCTGGGTTTGCAATAAATTTGCATCTTGTAACGTTTTCTTAGGGTGTAATATCGTCTCGACCCACGCACGCGTGGCTGGACATATGGGTGTAACGTATGGCACCATTAATTAATTGTTGACGTTATAAGTGTGTCTTAAAAAGCAGAATATATCTGGGAAAGTGGCCTGAACTGTCATCATGTCATGCCATCGTTTTTGACATGAAAAAAAAAAATTACAGTGTGAGTATAACATTAAAGTAGTAGATTTGTTTGAAGAAGAATGTAATCCCTGCAAATTCAGAATGAAGCCTAGACAGTCCACATAAGATGTATTAATTTCAGTTTTTGTTTTTACATTGTAATATTACCAGGGCTGGGTCCGTGTTTTGTAACACATAATTACAAAAAATGTAATCCACTCTCAATACCTTGAGATTACTTGAAAATGAGATATGTCACAGTATTTGAACACATACAGGAAATGCATCACACAGCTGCAAAGTTTCCAGTTGTAGCTCCCTGCCAGTGGGACAAAGAGCAAAGTAAAAAAAAGTTTTTACATATTACTCTACACTTGTCACATAAAATGATCATAATCAAAGTTGTAACTACAAGTGTTATGTATGCAATCTGCAGCATGATTGGTGTTTTCTTGTATGTTTAAGTTAATTTCAGTCACATGCACTAAGAAGGAAATAATTTTGTCATTTGTCATTCACTTTTTTGATTCAGAACTTGATATTTACACCAAAGGGTTTGCCACTTTTAACAATCGGCTGACTTCATTTTCCATAGAGCAGGTTGTTGGCATGCCATCAGACCAGACTGGAATGCTTATGGTATTATCTTCATAGCAACAAACCATGTTGTTAGTCAGGGGTGACCCCCATAGGAACAGGCAGGGGGGGGGGGTGACAGTTTAGCTTATAGTAAGCTGCAACAATGCTCGGTAATGAACCTTTGGGAGACACTGTTGTAGAGGAGTTGCAAAAGCACAGGAGGGAATTTAAAGAGAGTGATTAACTTTTTGGCAGGCGTTTGAAAAGGTCCTCGAATTGGACAGTAAGCAGCATTGAGATGCAGGGATAAAGAGATTAAGCACACGCTCCAAACCACTCCTACGAGTTATTGGTGCAACACGTCTTCAAAGAAAGGAAAACATCCCACAAAAAGAGAAAAGGAGTTGAAACTTCACACTTGGCATTCCTTATTTAGTATTACATGTAACAGGCAGCACAGGTGACAGATTATATGGCAGGCTGATTTATATGAGATCGCTTTCAGGATTCAAAATAAAGTGATCGGTTGATGAGAAAAATGCAGTGACACAGGTTGGTGCTGTCAACAGGACAGCTGCTTGACTTCTGTCTAATTTACTGAAATAAGTGAGACCACATTGAACAAACTGCCATGCTCGCTTGGATGTTTGTGTACAGGGAGTGCTGTTAATTACGTGCAGCTATTGATAGAGATGTGTGGTGGGTCGGATTGTTGTCCCATATCGATCCAATTTGATGCAGACTGTAGCTTTGGGATGAATTTCTGGGCCGGATCCACGTGAGGCAATCAATGCACCCAACTATCCAACAACTGCTGTTTGCACCCGAGTAGAAAAAAAGAGTAATGTTCATTTAAATGGTTATGTAATGAAATGCCCTTCAACATATTAAGGATGTACAGTGCTTACTGACCCTAAAGAGTATTGCCTCTGCTGTGAGTACTACATGCATAAAATGAAATTAGTTGTTCAAAGTGCTTCAAGCTAAGAGACAAGGAATGAGGAAGTAGGATCTGAGTAGCTCTGCACTTTACAACGGCATGCAGTGTCTTCATGGTATGTGTTTGGTTTATAGATATTTTGTGAATTCAGTCTACATTTGCTAATTTTAAACACATCCCAGGACAGGCAGGAGCGTGCTTTTCCACTTGTTCAAGTCAGATTGTATGTATGCGTATCATCCATGTTGCTAGCTGCATATAATCTCATGCTGCCTGGAGGCGAGCTATTAACTCTCAGTAACATTGACGGATACTGACAGTTAAGTTGCAGCTTCTGTGTTGATGCACCAATACCCATCAAAAGCTCTTTTTTTTTTTTCCTTCAAAATCAAAAAAGACCATTTTAACATTACTTGTAGTTCACGCAGATCAGAATGAGTGGAATAAGCTGGAGGCTTTTGACATTTCTGTAACCTCACAACTTTGATCGCGGTTGCTGTCAGTGAATCCATGAGTGCTCGTGCCCTGGTCAACATTTCCTCTGCAACTACAAGCGCCCTAATTTAAATGTCTTACTCATTTCACATGCCGTATTGACATGCTTTTATTTTTAGCCCTGACAGTAACAATACTGCATGTAGTAGCATTTTGTTTGTCTCCAAACAACCTCTTTGAGATTTGAGATGCTCAAACCTAGTTACTCTACAACCCGCTCACCCAGTCAGGACTACACTTATCCTCTTCTGGCACAGTGGATAACACAGGGTAACCAGTCCGTCACGTTTGCCCATCAAAATACCCCTCACTTGAAAATTAATTTGATCTACTATTGGTAAATACCAGTAAGAAAAGTGAAAGTGATAGTTTACTTTTAAAATCGCTCTTAGGTGTGAAATATTCAATGTGGCTCTCCCTGCCTGTCCTTTCTGTACAAGTAAAATTAAATTAAACCAAAATACTGTTGCCACAGCCAAAATGATAAAGTGGTTTCTGAGTTGCTCATGCCAGATTTAATTTTTTCCCAGAGACTCACAGATACCCCAGAGTGACAGAGTATTTATTACTCAGAGTGGACTCTCTGGGGTGATGCACATCTATTTTTCCCTACTGTTCAATGTGTGATTAAATCAAGCTTGCCTTCTTATTGCCGTCTTTCCCGACGGCATTCAGTGGCATGCATTACTAAAATAGATCTTGAGATAAGAATGGTTTAAGCATGTGTGATAGGAATACCATGCATGTGAGATCCATACCAGTTTTACCTCTGATCTGTGACGACTTTGACTTATGGTTAATCAGATAACGGACAGAGGTATAGACAATATCATTACTGCGATTCAGCAGTGATGAGAAACTGGGTATTTTCAAAAATATTTGCCTGTCTCTTTAATTATTTATTTTCCAAATTCCCCATTGTCCAGTCAAGAAAGCTCAGCAGTAATGTAGATGGAAAGTTGATTTTTGTCACTTATGGAATAAGAGAGCGAGTGAAGGTATCAATCCATTAATCCACCCATTATCTATACCTGCATATTCCTATTCAGGGTCACTGGAGTCTACAAGAGTCTTCAACAGCTCTCTCAGGGAGAAAAGCAAGTGCAAGAGTGAAGGTATTTCATGAGATAATTAAAAGAAAGAAACCAGTTTTTATCTCTGTACCCGTGGATTCCTTACGACTTACGTGACGTTCACATCTCAACCGTCAACATTTTTACCTTTTATAACATCCCTGCCGGTGCAAGTAGCTGCAGGACAACAGTGGCATGCAAGGGCAACATCTCGAGTCATGGTTAGAGCCATAAAAACATTTTACTCAAATCAAATTCATATATACTGAAAGTAGTTCTGTACATGAATACAGAAACCATCTGGCATACTTGAAAATCTTGATTAACCAGTTCATGTAGTACACTGTGGCACACATAGGAACAAGTTAAAAAGAAATAACGTTATAGTTTCATAAACCAACCCAACAGTCATTGAACTGGAAGTTCCAATGAGCAGCCATTTCACACGAAGTGTATTGCATGAGTGTGGTGTTGTCATTGAGGTTATCACGTGGTCTCCTCCCTTCACAAATACTTAACTGATTCAAGCACATAGTCAGCCCACTAGACCTCAAACTGACATCTGCACATTCCTGACTTGCAACAGACTGATATACAGGCCCTCTGTTAAAAACTAGTGTTGAATATGCAATATAGGTCACAAAAATAGTTTAATAATTTGAGGCACCAGAGGTGTTACTTTTGAAACCAGAATTATTCCATTCCAAATTCAGGAAGTAATATGATGATATAACTTCAGCTTTGACTGCTCCAAATTTTTAGTAGGTGTGGTTTAAAGGTAACTCTGGATCTGCAAGACTGCAAAAACCTACAATAATTCATAGTTGCAGCATTGTTGTTTGTTGTACACACATTTGAAAAAGCGATCTTAGTCTTTCTTATAATTGCTTATTGTTTAAATGAGCATAATCCTTTTCTCTCTTTTTTTTTCCCCTCAAATTATTTCACTCGATTGAGTAGGAAATGAATACAATACGTATGTCTTTTAAAAACTGGATCTGAACAATACCGACTATAAGAATGATGGCATGATCAAAGGGAGGACAAATAATACTTAAATATTGAATGCTATACAGAAGCTAATCTATCCTCTTCTAAAATGAGATTCAAAGCACAATAGTGCACCTCAAGTTGTTGTAAATATTTGAAGCCTCCCCCAGGTGTTTTTCCCATCACACAGACAAGCGTGAGCTGCAGAGGCATCTATTGTGGTGTTGCTTCTCTCTGCCAGGTGGAAGCTCAGCGATGCAGACACAAAATACATTCACAAAACAAGTCAGGTATGGTTGAAGGCCAGACGTTGAGAAGATAACTGAAAAGAGGACAGGCAGACGGCAAAAAGAGTCTGCAGAGGATTTCAGGTCGCATCAGGACCAGTCTCCACCGTCTCTGTGGGTTTCTTTGATGGGTGCATTTAACAGATGCCAGTATTCACTTCAATTGACTGCCACATGGGATGTTAAGTTTCAGGTATTCGTTGATCTGTTTGGGAAGCTTTAGTCTTAATTGATTTGAAAAGGTTCAGTGTTAACTTGGCTGCTGCCAGGAAAATCATTGTAAGGTTTGAAACACTTCTTTGTTAAAGAAGACTAAACTGGAGAATAAAAAAATGTATTTAGGTTGGTGGACTAAGTATGATAGGCATACCACCAAAAAAAATCTGTAAAAGATTCAAGAATAAGGAAATACACATGGAAATTTACAAATATAGACTGAAACTGAAAAAATGTCTAACTATGAAGACAAATGACAAAAATAATAAAATGGCAGAAAGAGTTCAAAAAGAGGAAGCAGAGAATTTGTGTTCGAACCCTGTTGGCTCGCACAAAAGCTCGACTGAGGAAGACAAAATTGAGAAAAAGAAAACGATAAATCAAAAAGGGGAAAAATAAATAAAAGTTGAAGAAAATGTTAATCTACACAGAAGTAATTGAAAGTTCTCCAAAAATATTCACAAATATGTGCATAAAATGTTAAAATATACAAAAATATTTGTTAGCCTTTTATTATTTGCTTATATAGCAAGATTCATTGATCAAACTGTATGAGCATTTATTATATCTGTTCATTTGCTTCATTTGACATTCCTTATACAAGTTTTTTTTGTTTTGTTTTTGGCATATTATTTGGTAGATGACTTAAAATTGCTGATGTATAAAACCTGTCATTTGCAATTACTTTACCAGCTTTATTTTACACTAAGGGCCTTTTTTTTTGTTAATACAGATATTTTTCCCAGTTTTTTCCTTTAACAGTAGATCTTGTGTAAATACAGGTGTTCCAGTAAACCACAGCACCGTTAACTATGTGGCCTTGCAGCAATAACACTGTGGGGCTCTTAAACTAAAACAGCTAATAGGATTTCAACTGTCACTGTTTGACAAGTACATTTTATATGCATTACACCTCCAAATGTCGTGTAATAAATCCGTTTGCAGCTCCGTTAGCCACAAGTGTGCGACGCAGTCCTAGCTTTGAGCTAGCCTGGATTCTTTTCACGCCTCATTTAATTTTGAGCCACCTGGGGCTTCTCTGTGCAGCCATTTCCTGTTGGCCTGGTGAGGCGGTAGCCTGGGAGCTGAGTTGTTTCCTTACCATGGGATGGTTAACAAAAAGCTTTTCATTCTTGTCATACTTGATGCTGCTGCTCTTTTACTTTCTGAACGGACGTGGCCGCCTGGACGGGCAGAAGCCCCTCAGACTCCTGAACTGATCTTGTGCGGTGGTTAAACATCCTGTGTTTCTTGGTGGTTGTTGTTGAGCTCCTGTGAATACATGGAAATTATTTCGAACTAATATGGTAGGTTCAAGAGACATTGAGTTTTTGATTTGTTTTCGTGAGACACGAGCACACGTTTGAGAAATCAGGAGTGATCTTAGTCTTGCTTCATTTGAGACGTTGAGATTGATTTGACTTCTGGTGGATTTTGAGCAGACGGAAACAAATTAGGGCCGGGAGAAATGGCCAAAAAAAAAGACTGTGGTATTTTCAGACAAATTCTTGGTACGTACATGTGTGTGGTTTTTTTTCTGATTTTACTGATGTCACTTCTCAGCTCAGGCTGTGAATCTTGAAGACAAGAAAAACTCAGACATTGACACTGGTTGAGTTGGAAAGGAACAACCAAGCTTAAAGTGTTCATCACAGAAGAGTTTGACTTTGCATGCTTTAGGCCCACCTAAAAAAAAGTGTTAAACTCCTGACCACTGAATATATGCAAAATTAAACATCCTAAGGCTCAGGGACCAATGTGGGACATTGAGATGGGTAGAAGGATTCTACATGTAGTAGTATTTTATTTAAGCCAAATTTAAAATGCAGGTTTTTACCTGCAGAGGAGAGTTTCTTTGTTGTGTTGCTGCTATTATAACATTAAGGGATCTCTGCAGCTCTTCCTACACTCAGTCCAGTACACACACTGACATATTCAGCCAGTCAGGCCACAGTTTGGGGAGTTGTGTCCACGTCTGCAGTTCTGTTCACTCTTAAACTAAGTGATAACACCGGCGGTCAGGCCTGCATACTCATTTCGCAGCCCTCAGTCGCAAACCCGTCTACTTCTGATTTGACAACGTTTGTACACAATGATTATGTACGACTGACAAGATGGTTTAGTGTAGGAGGTTGAGCCAAAATTATCTACCGAGTCGGTACTCTTGCTTTTCCTCTGAATGGGAGGAATAACAAGGATTTCAACTCACTAAACCATTATTGTGGTTTGGTGAGTTTGGAGCAATTTCCAGAGAAACACAGTTTCAAGATCAGCAATCTCCTTAAGGCTGTTTCAGATTAACTTCAGCCAGGTGTCTGTCAAGGCTCAGATATGCAGTGAATTGTCACAATAAGCTTTATTTAACTACTATTAATATTTTCAGACTTAAGTGAATTAAATAATGTGAATTTGATCCAGTAGTACATGTGCAAAAATGTGTTGTTGATGGGGGGAAAAAGAGCATGCCAGCCTTTTTTAAAAATAATTTCCTGGACAAATAAAGGTAAATGTAATTTGCCAACTTCCCTTATTTGAAACCCTAATCATGAATCCAGGGAGTCACTGCACCAGTTTCCTTTCTGGCTTGATACTGAAGCCCACACCCTCCTCCTTCAGGAATCTGAGTATCTCCGTCAGCAAGCTAAATACCACAGGGAGGCATTAATGCTGTTAAACATGTTCAGAGTTTACAGTGAATAACAAACAAACAATGGTGGCTGCCTTTTCCTCCTCCTCATCCCCACAAACATCCCGCTGATTGCAACAGACTTTACATTTCCTTGGTGGATGATATTTATCCAGGCTGACTTACGATACATGCGTGCTCACAGAGGAACAAGAGTTACACAGATGGTTATAACATACAGCATGTGCAGCTCTTGGTACTGGAGACTTTTCACTGATATTCGACCTAAATTAATTTGGTCTATTGCACGACTAGTGTACTGTATCCGTTTCTCAAGGAAACCATAAAGGTTGATAAAGTGGAGCTGTTGACTGTGGGTACCTTGCAACATGATTAGTCATGAATGAGAGGTCTTGTGCTCAATTTGAAACATGGAAACAGTATTTATTTAATATTGTAAAGATTATTCCTATGAACTCATCAATTACTGTAGCTCAGTGGCATATATTGCCTTGGTTGGATTACTCTAGCTGTATTGTCTGACACTTTAAGCCCCATGACCCTCGACCCCCATCCTCCCAAACTCTGAAAGTCAGACACACACATTGCTCATCGTTTATTGTGGTCTTCAGTCAGGTTAATAAGTGATCTGCTGTGCGTTCGGAGCCAGCCTCCTCCTCTCAGCTCACTATGGTTGGGTTGCGTTCAGCTGAGCTGTGCTCTCAGGCTCCCTGGATTAGGTGACGACAGCCTTCAAATATGCAGTCCGTAGTGTCTCAGCCAGACCAGATCGGGTGGCTCCATTCATCTGAAGGTGCTGTCTGCGCCCTTCCTGTATGGCTTTTACTCTCTCCCTCAGTTCAAATGAGGATCAAAGGTTAAACACTGAGAGTAGCTTTGTTGTATATCACTAATCTTTCTGTCTCAAGTTTCAAGATTCTCCTCTTTAAAGGCAGGTAGATGAGGATAGTTTCACACCAGATCTCTAATAATTTATGATTTAAGTGTTGAGTTTAGATTTAGTCCTACTCTTCGATGATTCAAGCTTGAGCTAGTAAGGCAACTGAGCTCGGATAAATCTATGTCTTGTCATTGACTTTTTCTCCCAGTTTTCATTGTCATACTTCATATATAAAATAATTTAATAAATAGAATAAATACTTCTGGCTGGGGAAGCTGCATCCATTTAAAAACGTCCTCTCTGTTTGTAAATGTCTTTAGTGTCCTCATGCTTGTGGAGGATTATTCTTTAAGCTCATCCTTGCTTCTGGCTCTGATTACCTCACTCATACCAACTCGTACTGTGTAGCTGATGAGTTTTACATATGAACAGAAGGGCTTACTTTCATAGGAATGTGAGTGTATCCTAAAGTCTTTGCAGTGTGTTTTCTTCCACGAGACTTTTCATGTTTTATTTTATATTCCCCAGAATGAAGAGAAACGTAACCTCAGTTTGGGCGGCCATGTTGGGTTTGACAGCCTGCCTGACCAGCTGGTCAGTAAATCAGTCACACAGGGGTTTTGTTTCAACATTTTGTGTGTAGGTGAGTACTGAAAATATATATCTATATATTTTTTTTTTCCATGAGAAATTGTGGAGTAATATATGCATTGTCAAGAAATTCCTAGTCAGGCCATGCTGCAGCTCCTGTCCTTTTTCCTTGATCTTTACTTGATTTCCTTCAGACAGTATGTGTGGCTACAAAAAAGGCCATGTTTGTCTTGACTTGAAAGAAGTTCAAAGGCCTCTTACACTTTTTAAAAAAAAATAAAATCCTTTTATCTGAATCCTGCTGGATTATTCCCAAATGATTGAATCACTTCCTCCTGTGCCTTTATCTCTCTGTGTCATACCTGTATGACTCCAGGTGAGACTGGTATCGGCAAGTCAACTTTAATGAACACACTGTTTAACACCATGTTTGAGAATGAAGAGGCAAGCCATTACCAGAACGGTGTGTACCTGCGGCCGCGAACGTACGATCTGCAGGAAAGCAACGTCCACCTCAAACTCACGATCGTTGACACCGTGGGCTTCGGGGACCAGATCAACAAAGAGGACAGGTGAGCTTGGTGAAATGATAGACAGTTTAAACAAAATGTGTCTTTTGGTCATGTACCTTTTTTTAAATTTATATATAT
>JAOWBL010069832.1:3172-18897 GCA_028564865.1 Zenarchopterus dispar
GAGCCCATGGGCCAACATGAGGATTAATGTCAGTAATTTTAAGAATTAACTAATTAAATAAAACAGAAGTTAAGACAAAACAAGCAGTCTGAAGAACATCGTATCCAAGGAAACTGCTGCTTCCTGCACAGACTGCCATGCTGCTAGATGAGATAAATAGTTGCTGCAAAGACTGGGACTTCTTTATGCCACAGATGGAAAATCTCTGTGTCCAAGGATGAATGTAATCCCAGCTGTGGAAATGCAAGGAGCAAAACTGCAGATTTAAAAAAATGTTCTCATCTAGGAGAAGTTTTACCTCCACAGAATTTAAAGAAAGAAAGACCAAACTGAAAGAACACATAGATCTGCATATGCTGAGGAAAGCAGCATATTTATCTCGCCATTTTATTCTTGAACAGGTTAGCAAATTAACATGAAACAATTAAAGACTTTTTTGGTCATCAGTATTACCCAGCTACTAGTCTTGCTGACAGTCCCCAATAGACCTTGGGAAAATTAGAGGCTGACAGTGTATGTATTTGGTTTGTTAACAATCCAAGCCCACCAGTGGCACAAATAAGCACTTTTGTTTTTCAGGGAGGAATTGCCCTGCAGGACCATGATTCTATCTGACACGTCCACATTAAACCACCCTTGCTCAATGCTGAACTAAGCTATCAATGATTTAAATGTGTGCTAATAGGGCTCACATTTAAAACTACCATGTTCCCTTTATGACCAAGTTTTCACATGTGATTCTTACCATGCAAATTATTTACCTTTGACCTCTTGTGATGCTTGTCTCTGTTGAAATTACCATATTTCTAGATTTCATTCATTTCTATAATAAGAATTATACTGTAGTACATAAAACTGTAATGATTTTTGGCACAGCAAAAAGTACAAATAATTGAAATAATATGCTGTTTGCTTCCCATGTCATGTAGCAGCTGCCAACAGAGAGCTGAGACAGATTTGCACGTTTTGTTCTCACTATCCTTGCCAAGTTTTACTAGGCTGGGTGGCCCTGCTTTCTGGGAAATGTAGTGCAGTATGATAAGGGCTGGGTGGTAGGACAGAAGTGGTCCTTTTCAGATTTTCATTGTTCCCATCTCAGGGGGAATGAAATGTGACACCTCCTGTCCATAGTCTTGGGGTTTTATGCTTAACATACTTTCCATCCCTGATCACCGTGTAATTGGACCAACAAGGGCAAGGGGACAGTTGTGTATCTTTTTAGAGCTTGAATTAGTTCAATCTTTTCAGTGCATTTCCTGTTTATAACCTTTATCTTTAACTTTTGTTCTTTGCCATATTTTCAACCAGTGTTTCTGCTGTGCTTCTCGTCTGCTTACTTGTCTGAGGGCTGTTTTGACATTCCCAATGTTTATATCGTCCACAGGCCCAGCAATCCGTGGTTGACCCAGACCGCACAGCACTGTCCCCCAGGCACAAACCCATGTTATTATCATCCACAGCAACAGTCAAAGAGACGAAAAGGATTCTTAAGACCACAGCTACACCGGTTTCAGATTAGGACTGCAGACCACGGAGCAAAGCGTGCGCACAAATCCCTCATCCTGGCTCAGCGCTTGGCCGGTAAGATAAAACAAAGCCAAACAGCGAGCCCGTGCAAGGATGGATCTGCTGATAAAGATCTGTTAATGGCACATTTCCATGGGACAGAAACTTAGAAGGAGGAGGGAGAGGTATGAAGGAAGGGAGAAAGAGTTGTTCAAGCAATTGTGAAGAGGGATGTAAGGCCAGGTCCTCAAGTTTTCAAAAGCTGGGCAGCAACAAACAAGCATCTGCAATCAAAAGTCATTCCTCTCAAATAGCTTGCTTCCTGAGGAATTTAGGGAATGGGGCAGATTCCTCGAAGAGGCCGGTTCCCTCAGACTACCTTTGCAAGATCACCCCCACTCCTCCTCAAGAACGTTCCCTCATCAACCTGTCTTGCAGAGGTGTGGACAGAGTTGTACTGGCACGGCCTTGGGCTGATGGTCCTCAGGATAGCGATCTACAAGAACATGAAAAGACCTTGAATGGAAAGAGCCATTTATCAGAGAAAATGCCTTAACCATGGCGCTATAAGACGAAGCAAAATACAGAAACATATGCCTGCAAGTGCTGATATACCAAGTTGGGCTATAAATCTGGTTATCTGGCATTTTTTCCTGCCTTTAACAAGTCTATAAAAAGTAATATATTATATGAAAGTGTTGCCCAGATGTGTGGCTGACCTCGTTTTATTAATGTATTTTTTTGTGGCGGAACAAAGCTGTTGATGGTATTTTAGTGAAGCAATATGACCCGGCGGTGAATTCCAAAGGCACACATTAAATTACAGCCTGGTGCCGCTGAAAGCTGCAGAGGATTGCAGCTGAGGATGGCCAGCTTTTGGTATGAGGGAAACAGACCGTTGGTCCTTTTGGTCCTTTGCAAGAGGCTTCTAGAGCTAAGCAGAGAAATTATAATGGTGAAAAGAGATTTTATACATGTCATTCTTGGAATTTATACATAAGTAGCTTCTATGCAACATTTTTCAGCTGCAGAAATTCTCAAGTCTGTTTTGAGTGAGTAGAAATGGGGATCTTTTATTAGTTTCCCATATGATTTTTTGTTCTGCGTTATCTCACTGTTGACAGTGGGCCAGCCCAGGGAATGGCGGATTCTTTAAAGGAGTTTGACCACTGAAGAATTACCAGCAGAAACTTTGCAATATTTGGGATCAGACAGGAAGACTGAAGGAGGACACAGAGAAGAAGAGTACGACAGAATCCAGATACCATCATGGTTTTAAGCACGACATTGAGAGGGAAGTGACAAACTAAACTGAGAAAGTCGCTCACATGAGCAAAGATGTAGAGCTCATCAGCAAAAATGTGCTATGAAAAAGGTGGAAAGGCAAACATAAATCTGTTTGCTGGTATGACTCAGTTTTTCTCTCTGCTCTCTCGATTTGCCGCCTGGACTCCTAAAACCCTTTCCAGCTAAACAGTCCTTGCTGCTCACTCAATCACAACTGCATGGGCTCACCTTTCATGATCCCTCAGATGCTCAACTGCATATGCATACTTTACCAAAACAATTCAACTTAAAGGATGTCTACTTAGCTTTTTAATGACAGGACAGGTAAGGATCACAAGTTTTGCATTCAAAATCAGTTTTATAGCTGGTTTGGAAATAATTCTTTGTTAAACCGTTATTATTGCATATGCACATTTCTCCAGTGCTACGGCTACACCAAAGAGCGAAAACTTTGGGGCCAGTCTACCATCTTTAATTAATCTGTTTTTAATTGAGAGCAGCATCCTTTTTTTCATGCTCTGCTGTTGTACTGCATCCCCCTCAAATCTCTGACCTCAGTCAAAATGTTCCTGGTTGCGTGCAAATTTGCTCTGCTTCATTTCAAAACTATCTCTGCACTCGGATTCATTACTGTCTGTTACATATGTGCTGCTCATCTATTTCTGTGTAAAAGAAAAGTACATCTGAGGACAAAAACAGGGGAGCTTGGTCTCAAGTTTAAAAAAAAGTATGCTCATGACAAATGATAGTAATATACTCCTACAGAAACTTCACAATTGACTCTTAAGGATATAAATAAGAAAACCTTTGAATAACTGCTGAGAGGAGCTTCTCCCTTAAGTAAGCAAGACAACTAAAATTAAATTTAATGATAGATTATTTTGAAACTTCAATAGCTAAAGACTGCAGAAAGGAATAGCTTGAAATTTTTGGAAATACAGTTATTCATTTTCTTTACAATGGGTTGTTTTGTGTCCATATGCCAAATATAAAAACTACTGCAAGACACTGGTTTGGGTTAGAATTAGAAAGTTGAGTAAGTTTCACTTACTGAATGGGGCCAAAAATGGATATCACAGAAATTCATGAAATAACCATAGTTTCTTTGTGGTAACACTACAAGTGGATCACAAGACGCCCACACCACTCTAACAACAGGCTTCTCTGCTGCTGTCTGGGATGTGCTATCATCTTCTGAAGACCAATAAAAGAATCTGTGAGGAATAGTTTTTTTTTTATCTTGGGCTATCAGATTGTCAATGATTTTGATTTATAGGCTCTATTTAGACCTGGTATTAACATCCATCCTGCGTGATCCAAACACAAGGGTAAGAACTACTGTAGAAACACAAAGAACACATTTCAGTATGTAGTGAGATCTCATCATTCAAATCCCATTTAGAGTTGGTCTGGACCACATGTGGCCACATTCTTTTAGCAGCACAAATGCAGTGTGTCCTGGGCCACATTAAAGGGTCACTTACATAACTGATATTGCCTGTGTAGGTGGAAGATCTTTTTCACTTCAACAAGAACAGCATTAACACCTCAAAAATAATCATCAATGACACACAACTTTTATGTTTTGTTTGCCCCTTAAGTTATTCTACTTTTAGTAGTTTTTAATTTCCAGGATACGGGAAGGGGCACCTAAGTGCAATTCAGTGCACTGCTGCTCTCCAGAGTTCAAAAGTTAGATAAATATAAATAAAAAAAGAAGGCATTTTGCCTTTCCAATTGAAAATTATTTACTTGTTTACTTGCATATAAGATGCGGGACTGAGTTCCAATCATAGGTTGTCCTTTTAGATGTATATTGACATGCATGTTAATGCCAAGTGTGAGAGCTGTTCACTTGTGATCACTCAGGATGGATGTTAATACCAATAATAATTAAAGCAGTATAACTCAGCATTATAATTCTTCCAACAACTTTGAAGTGCCCAGGCCCTATAAGTACAAACAATCCATCACCACTCTACCACCATGTGCTAAATTGTTGTGTTTATTTTGTGCAACTGTGATGTCATTTTTGTCTAATTTTCTTTACAAACCTAAGGTGTGTTGCCATGCCTTTATAGTCAGAAGAGGCTTTCTTCTGGCAACACTCACAAACAAGTGATTCTTGTACTTTTTTCTCATAGGTGTACTCTCAATAAATTTAATATTAGTCATCGTTACTAAGAGAAACTGAAAGACAGAAACACAAAACAGCTAAATACCATAATTTTCAGAACCTGAGTTAGTCACAGCCTGACCTTGGAGTGAATTTGCTGGCATATCCAAAGAAATCTGAGTTTATTTAAAACATATGGTATAACTGGCCCTGTGTTTTGTACATAACATTGTATTTATCTCATTTTGATACTTGACAAGTACCAATATATTATCCTATGTCCTTAAATATATAAGTTGGAGGAAAAAGGGTGTACTTTTTTGCTGACATTATTGTAAGTTATATGGACAAATCAGGACATATATGCATAATTTCACTTACTGTAAAGTTGCATCACAGATACATGATTTGTTTCTATTAGAATTAGTCAGTTATTCAGTCCAGTTTATGTAAATTGTTTTTTTTAGCTCCATACCACCCCACAAAAACTAATTT
Source organism: Zenarchopterus dispar (assembly GCA_028564865.1). Classification (NCBI taxonomy): domain Eukaryota; kingdom Metazoa; phylum Chordata; class Actinopteri; order Beloniformes; family Zenarchopteridae; genus Zenarchopterus; species Zenarchopterus dispar. Next base: position 8,577 of record JAOWBL010069832.1, read on the forward strand.
CTGCTGATACATCAATAGTTTGCAGTTTGTCATCAATTATTTCAGTGTTTCACACTTTATTTCCTATTACCCGAGTGAGATCAGCTTTAGATGAACTTTGATTGCAAATATAACCACTTCTTAGTGGGGCTAACAAATTCCATTCTCTATGCTAAGCTAACTGGCTCTGGGCTGTAGCATCATGTTATTTACATACATGAACCAACACATGAAAGCGGTATAGATATCTTGTCTAACACTGTAAGATAAAGAAAGGAAAAAGTTCAACAGTTCCTTTAAATATTCCCTCTTTGGCATTGGGATTCAATTTCTGTTCAAGGTGGAGCTGACACAAAGAAAGCTGTTTTCATGGCTAATGTGCTTTCCATGAAAGCATACACCATACGGTTACAGGATTCCCTTTCATTCCCTCAAACTCAGCATGTACACCACTGGAAAACAATGGCAATACAAGCAAGCCCGAACAGAAACAGATTCACAGGGATGGACATATCAAGGCTCTACTTTGAGGACTTTGTTAAAACTTAATGTGTTACAAACAAGCCCGATCTTATTTCAGCGACTCCTTTTAGTTATTTTGGGAGATCTCACACAAGATCCAGTTACGGATTACAAAGGCTGAAGTGTATCCATCATAATGATCTGGTATTCACAAAATGTTGTCAGCAAACCAAACAGACTATTATTAACTAAATATTACTGTAAAGTTGGTATGTAACACCCAGTAAAGAACTAACTGTTGTATTTCCACCTAATTCCCTTAACTGTTTACTTTAGACACAATCCTGTATATACAGTATTTGACCATCCACCCATTACCAAGTCCAAGTCAGTGAAGGTTTGGGGGTTCCCTTGAATGACCACTACTCCTGATTGGTCTAGTGCATACATCATATAAAACAATAGATGAAGCATTAAGTCACATGACCCATTAGTTTGTGAAGGGTGGTTTTGACCCCGATTTTTCTCCTTGCCGGGCGCAGGCTTGTTGCTTGAGAAGCTGATAGAAACACGCCCACCGTATGTCAATCAAAGTTAGCTTTGCTCCCAGCTCCTTCAGCTGAACTCCACCAAAATATCTGCAGAGCTGCCGTCAGACTTTTGTAGCAGAATATACTGTTTAACATGCTGACTCAAGGGCAAAATCAAGAATGATAGTCATGTTTAGCCAAAGCTGAGTTAATACAACTAGATGGTTGTTTCACTAAACACTTATTTATTGTGTTTACAAAGGATATTTCTAGTCTAAGCAAGGGCAGAAATACACAACAATACAAAATTCTTAAGTAAAAGAATAAAATCTTTTAAATCTGTTTGAATGCACCTCAGTGCATTAATGTAGACATTGCAGAGAGACATAGCAATAATCAGCCATTACCAAACATAATGACTGCTACAGGTGTGGTACATAGTGGTACCACACCTGTGGTACCACTATGTAGTCTTCTAAAGATGGTTTCTTGGGGAAGACGGGGGGACTCGGGCAGGGGGTTCATTTCTACTCACTCTGTTTTTCTACAGACTAAAGTTCAGACTCTAAAGATGATTATTTAACCTCCTCCTGCCTCAGTTATCAAAACTATTTTTTTGTAAGAAATAAAGAACATCTACCTTATTGTCATCACACTGACTGAAAACACTTTCACCTTCAGTTAACCGAAAAGGACACTCCATACAATGAAAGTACATAAAATGTTTTGTTCCAGAAGTTATATAACTTGAATTCCTAAATTAGTTACATAAATTAACACTTGGATACATATATTCTTGTGAAGCTTACTGTATGCTATCATCAGTTGCTTTGGGGAGAGTTTAAAGAGAAATAACTACATTTGTTACACAAAAATCGCAACCTGCCTTTATTTAATGAAATCTGAAAATCAGAGGGGTAAAAGTCACATGCCACATCCAGTGAGGTGAATGTATATAGGATATCATTATTTATTGTTTTTACTCTTTTTACAGCATGACTACAAAGTTAACAGTTGATAAGATGACGATACAAGATTAATGAGTGAGAGGTTTTAACATTTCACCTTAACTAGTTCATCTGTTTTGGGGAGAAAGGCTTGACACGATCAGTGGAATAAAATAACATTTATACTCTTGGCTCATTCTAACTTATTTTATGGTTGCTTTAAAGTGTTATGGGGAAAAAAATGAAATAAAACTAGGTCAAATATTTCTAAATATATCTGACACTTAAATTTAGTTCTGATACTAAAATGAAACACACCAGACATAAAAACAAGAAAGATAAGTATTTTTAGGTTTGTTTCAGGTAATTCTTTATGCCTGATTATCTCATGAGGTGGCATGCAGAATACGGATCACTGGATCACACAGGATGAATGTTAATACCAGGTGTGTCTATTACTTTCAGATTCAAATGAATTCTATGACTAACTTCCATGTGCAGCTCTGATTTATATATATATATATATATATTTATATTTATATATTTATATATTTACATATTATATTGAAGACAGTAGCTTGTGTCCATCTACTTCATATAGGATTTGAGCCAGAGCTGTGTTTCACTGCTGAATGCTGTGGCTGTTTAGAGAATGATCGACCCTTTTGGAGCTCAAGAGAAAGCTGTTCTTACTTATGATGCAGTCCCATACTCAGATCATTTCGGTGAAGACTGGTTTGTCACCCAGGTCAGACACAGATGTAGAAGCCATAAAGGTCAGAGTGCATGCAATTAAATGGATACACTTAGCCTGATTTGTGTTTCATGTTTCAGTGTCGTAAGCTCAAGGAAGGGCAGAATTTCAAAAGCCTTTTAAGATCCTGATTTCAGAAACGACAAATGATCCAGCTTTGACTGAATTGTTTGGCAGCGGAACGCCACTCTTAATGTCATGGAGAGACTTTATCTGGGTCACAGCGGGTCATGACTCTCGTTTAAGGTTTGGCAGCAGAAAAACATTCTTTGTTGTTAAAATGTCCACCAAATGAATGTATAGAACTCCGAATATGCACACGATGCCATATAATTACTAAAACATTTTGCTAATTTGGAGGAAACTAATAGAAAACAAAATATTAGGAATTTGCCTGATTTGAAACAGTATGGAGCAGTACAAACCTAACTCTAACAGCTGAAAGGTGGTCATGCGTTGATTTTGGGCGGTGGCTGTTCTTCATAAATCTTTGATCATCCCAGAGTATTTTCTCTGACTCAATGGACACATATGTAAAAGCTTCTTTTCATCTGTCTACATATAGACTTACCTTTCATGTTGCACGAGAAGTAGGGGTAGTGTTACGGCATCAGTGTGAGAAAACATGTAGCACATTGTGAACATTTTGCATTGGTGGAAACAACAAAAATATCATGTTTCCACACCTGGTCAAAAAGTTTGTGTGTGTGACTTCAATTCAACATCCGACAAAGAACTGAAGTCCATCGATGACTGAAGTGGTGGTGTACCAATATGTTAAAGCGACACAAAGAGTTTTTTTTGTGATTTTTTTTTTTTACTTCCACTGTCCCTGTTTACCTTGTTTACCTAAAACTTTCAAGGCTGATAATATCATTTGTAGACTAGGGCTGTGTTTCAAAGCATTAGTGTTCAGTTTTGCTCTTTATTTCCAGTTTTTGTTCACTTTGCTCACTTAAAGCCTTTCTACATAAAAAAATGTTGTCATTCCTTTTGATTTGTCATAAAATTCTACAAATATTTTTTTCATGAGCACATTAATTAGTACTGCAAAGCTATGTGAGACTTTGAAAACAGATGACTAATAAATAATTGTAAATGAAGACATACCTTTTGTGCGAATGGCCTTGCCAGCTCACAGATTTTATCGTCCAAACTGTAAACCATTCTTTTATTCTTGAGTGCTCCTTCATACCTTCTTAGTGTTGTGTACTTTTCACAAATGTTGCACTTACGTGGCTCTGGCACTGCACTGTTGATGCGTGTGAAATGAGGCTGTAAACCTCAGCACCACCAATCCATCTGTTGCTTTTGTGTTGATTATGTTCGAACCTGACCCGGTCGCTGCAACGGATCAAGAAAGTGTTCTCATTTGTAAATTCTTTTTTATTCTTCTGCGATGAACCAACAATGTATGTCTGGCTTAGCAGGGAAACCGATGCCATAAGCACCACCATAGTTAGAGGTGAACCTCACCAGATATATTATTACATGCTGCATTGAAGTGAACTCCAGAAAATGCTATTGTCTGTTTGGCAGTATGGTTCTTTGTATTCCCTACTACTACTACTTCTTTGTCATTTTCAAGCCGGGTAGAACAATAGACTGGTGCCTTATTAGTAAAATGACTGTTGCTCAACATTTATCAGTTTCAACTCACTTTAGATGTGCTTCATCCAGAATCAAACCAGGAACCTTAGCTCTGTGAGGCCACCCTGCTGATCACTAATCCGCAAAGCCGTACTTAAATATCTTATTTTTTCCGACAAAAGACAACTAATGTGAAAAGATAAGCAGTCAAAGGCAACATTTTACCATTGATACAGGACAAAGCGTAGAGCTACCAACATGGCAGCGTTCCCTAGGGTGCAAAGCAGGAACTTCAGAGGACCCTTAATGCCAAATATTGCAAAAGTGTATTTTCATTTGTGTTGCTTTAAAATGTGTAGGTTATTTCTTCTTCATATGGGGTAAATAAAGGCTAAAATCCCCATGTACGGTATCAAACTTAAATGTGCAGCCACCATCAGCGACCTAGTAGCTTTCACCTCTTAAATGTCCTTAACTCTTGCTTCCTGCAGCAGTAGCAAGAGTGAAACTCTCAGGAGCGTTTGTCCACTGTGCAGAAGAGACTAGAGGATTGGTGGGGGCTTCTTGTGTAAGCCAATAGGCAGGAAGCAACGCTAATGTCATCTGACTGTGACCGCCGTGGAGCACCACAGCTCACCGTGCCCCGCTGAAATGACTGCGATGTGGTGACACCTCTAAAAAAGTTAGATCAAGCTCTCTGAGCGCGCCACTCCACTGCAGCCAGTATCTGGAGTTTAAGATTAGATTAGATTTGAACAGTTCTGAGTTCAGTTTTGCGGCACAGTGGTGCACCTTCTCTGGACTTTGCATCTAATGCGGATGAGACGCAGCGTGACTCGCCTTTCTCGCATCGGGAATATTGGTTCTGGATTCTCGGTTTCCTGCGAGTGGATACTTTTGGAAGTGAGTGGATCAAGTTAGTTGTTTTTCCTTTTAATACTCTGTTGTTGTTCAAACATGTTCTAAACACGAGCTCCATAATTGTTTGTTGGATTTCTGTAGGTTTTTGTGCTTTACAGTTTGAAATGGATCAATATTACGCAGGGGGAAATGCGTAAATTTGGATTTTGATGTTGCGATTTGAACAGGAAAAATAAATACAGCCTCAGCTTCTAGTTTTTGCTTGTATAGCCAACCATGTACAAGCAATATGCCACTTCTGTCAGTCGCAAAAGTTAGCTTACTGGTCTCCTAATCCCCAATTTTGCGCTTTTACGCACCGCGTCTCCAAAGAGACACGTCTTCTTTTTCATTGTGCGTGATGTCGGAGTAACCTCATATCTGTCAAGCTGAGAAAAGTTAGTCAGATACTTGGGACTAGTACAAGCGTGGTCTCCCAGGAGCCTCCAGCTGTAGGGACTCAGCTGTCGGCTGTCACTTTGGTGACAACTGGTCTGCGCTCCATGAGCGATGCTTGTCCGCAACCGCAGGCTCCGTGGATGTCCGGAGAGCTGTTGAGTGAGAGTGAATTTGCTCACACAGACCCCAGGCACGTACAGCATGAGTTTTTCTTGGTTTTACCATTTTGAACCATGACGGATAAAGTGAGAGAGATTTGAGAAGAAATATACATTTATACTAAAATCTTTGCACATTTACCAAAGCTGCCTGAGTGAATTCATGCCTATTGTTGGAACTTTTGTGGATTTAAATATGCCATAAACTATTTATTTTCGAGAGGAGTGACACACCCTCAAGGTTTAGACATGATCATCCTCAGCTGTGATAGAAAGTGTTAAACCTGTCATAGGCAGGAGGGTAGTTACTGCTTTATATATATACCCAAGGTCATTTTAAAGCTGTTTTGTTCTTATCGGATCCCATCAAATACCATAAGCTATTAAACTCTACATGCCATCTTGTGGGCTGAAAAAACGGTCCAGACCCATTTAGTTCAACACAAACTGACCTGAAATCTATCAAGAGGAGCACAGCTGATGAAAACGGAGCTCTCCTGCTCCCAGGAGAGTTCAGTTAGGTGAGGGGACAGAAACAGGAAATGGCATGTTCTTTATTTGGACACATCAAATGTATCGTGGAGATGATTTCAAGTACTGCATGGCAACTCAAGTGAGTGGTCATTTAAAATAATCGGTTTTATGCTTTAGAGCACGTTGACAGTACAAAGGAGGACTCTTAACTGCAGGCTCTGCACAGTGTCAGCACTGCCACTTCAAAGTTCTGAGACTCTACAAGTCAGAGTTTGGACCACAACCTATTTTAAAAGCATCTCCACCCCCATAAGAGATTACAGCACTTCTTCTTTTTCTGAAAATACTGGTCAGTAAAAGAATATGTCATAGAGAGTGAATTTTAATTTGAGTGAGAGTGGGTGAGAGCAGCTAGAAAAAGATGGACGGCAGACGGAGCACAGGACAAAGGTGGTGGTGTCACCTAGTGGCCAGATTACAAGATGACACCTTCTTCTCATTTGAATCACAGCGGTCATGAAAATAAGTGGGAAGCTTGAGGTTTTGTATGTGCAGTGCATTTGCGTCAAAGTGAGTTAAGTCATCATTTATCATTGCAAGTTCAGCCTTATAGTTGACTTTCCTACATCTGCAATCCAGCATCAAATTTAAGTTCCCCATTATGGAATGATTTACGTTCATGAAAAGTGCTGTGTAGTCACTGCAGTCCGGGTTTTATGCTTCACAACTGCAGTCAGTAATGTTTAGATGATCCTGCAGAAAAGATAGGCGTTAAGGGGAAATATGAGCTGAGCTGAGACTTGCAGTGATCTGCTGCAGGTGAGAATTTTCTCAGGAAATTGTGCTATTAATAAATTCACAAATGTTGTTTTTGGAACTGCTCAGTGTGTCAGAGAGTGCTTATTCACATCTCATTTCCAAAGGCTTGATATGGATCTAAAGTTTCTTTAAATACGATCAAAAGACTTCCAAAGTGTACACACACACACGAGGGAAATAAAAGAGCTGGCCTTGAAAGCTTTTCTTTCCAGAGAAGAGTAGAAATGGTTCTGAATTTTCCCAGCCAACCTCAAGTTTACAAGTGCTTGCTTAATGGATTATATTAAGGGCTTTTTTCAGCTATAGAGTGTGTTGTTAAAAACTGATAGTTTTATGACTAGGAACATATGTTGGCATTTTTTATGAACACCTTTTGAAGAAATAAGCTTGCTCTCTCTAATCTCAGCATACTTGGTGCTGTTGGACAGTGACAAAGTGTTCGGACATTTGTGTCTAAGTGTTGGACACTGTATACTCTTGGGGTAGACACCCATCCGAGTGTGTATGGTTAGAGTGTAAGGCCCAGTGCCAGTGTGTATGTTTCCCAGTGTTGGTTTAAAAACCCAGTACCAATGAAATGTACACAGAGGCCTGTTTGTGCAAAGCCAGAATGAATCACCTTGAGCCCGTGTAAATCGCCTGGAAGCCAAACACTCTGGCAGTCTTTTATCCCCAGACGTGGTCCAGGTCACCGCAGCAGGGCTAAACCCGGAGCGGGATAGGGCTGAGTGTTGTGAGGAGCTGTCAGAGGAGGCCAGTCTTTCATGGTTCTGGATGGGGACATGTGGCATGGAGTCGAGTTGCCACAGACAAACTCCAGAAAGCCGAGCCTGCTGACTGTAAACTGTTTGCGGTAGGTTAGCAGAAGATTGGATGAAATATGGCTTGTTTAAACGCCGGTGGTCCCTGAATTTTGTCGTCACTGGGTTTGACTAAGATGGTCAAATTTAGGCCACTCTTGTAGCGCAGTTGGACAAAGGTGTCGGTTGGAGAAATTCCAATATCTTGTGTATCTTTCAAATGGAATCATACATGAGAGTCAGTGGGCTCTGCCTGAAGCAGTGCCACACATTGGACCCACATGCTCAGCATTATTCTAAAGTGATTAAAGGTAGTTAGTGATTTAGCGCTTCCAGGCACAACTCTGTTTATTAGGAGCTGCATGATGATGTTAAAGGAAAACGGGTTTGGCTCAGACACTGGGGTTTAATGCCCCAGCAGATCTGGTAACCACACAACATAATTGCGGGACCAAACTTCAGACCACCGCGATGATGAAAGTCCTGCTTGACACACATGTTTCGTTATCACTGCCATGTATAGGCACGATGCTATCGATGTATACTCCATAATAACCGTGGTGCAGCCTAGCAAAGCTGCTTATTATCAACATGGCTGTCTTAAATAAAGGGGAATAACAGTCATAAAAAATATGTGAGCAACTACAGAGACAGAGACTTTGGAAAGTTCATGTGACCCAACCTTACGTAGACAGGAGTGTATGTTTATCCTCTGTCCTCCCTATAGGGATCCATCCAAGCAATGGCAACATCATAGGGCTAGAAGCAAAAGAAAACATATAACCCTGATAAAGTCATTAAAAAGCCCTGCTCATTTCCCCATCACCCAACAGGGGATTCAGTTAAAGCTTTCCGGACCAACCCCCCCTCCTCCTGTCCCCTTCCTGTGGCTCTTGTTCCTCCTGTTTGCATTATCACTGGGGTGGAGTCAGTGAGCATGGATGATATGGAAAAGGTCAGCTGGGTTTAAAAGTGAGCCATGCGGGCTGGGGGAGTTTCAGACAACAAAGCCATTTCCTGAGATTTCTGAGAAAAGTTACAGTAGCACAGGGGTCAGTGGCTGAATGACTGATGGTATATTTTTCTCAGAATGTTTATACATTAAACTTTTGTAATTGTTTACTACTATGTTTTACTAAACATCTGCACTTTGTTTGCTTATACGCCCAAAATATACAGTGCTGAAATTGGATTTTTAGTGGTTATTCAAAGTATTTTTAAAAATAACTTTTCTGAAGAATAATAAAGAAATAGGAATAAACAATAAATAAAATACATTGTCTACACTTGAATATCCTAGGGCGCCCAAACACGATTGACCCTTAAAACCCGGTTTATTTGGCTAGTGTGAGTGCTCCGTTCCATCCTCAAGAGTAACGCAGTTTCTGGGGTCTGGTACGGTTAGAGGGGTTGTTTTTGGACACAGTTGCACATTTATGTGGAGGGTGGCATGTATGCAATGTATGCATGATGAGTAGATGTGACAAACTGTCGCGAGAATCATTTAGAAATGCAGTGAGTAATATGGAAATTGGGAAAAAAAAAACCTTTGTTTCCAGAGAAACTCAAAAAAAAGCAAGTTACAAAGTCACTGCTGTTCCCATCATATGGTATTTTCTGTGCTGTTCTCTATTGTGCTGATTCTTTGAATGATCAAATGGATGATTTACATTAAAAACAAAATGTGATGGTGTATATAGAAGAAGAAAATCGTGTTTGAGTTTGACCAGGACTGGAGTAATGTGAGTGTGAGCCAGCAGGTGAATCAGGAGGAAGCAGGAGGAAGGGTCAAGAACTTGGCTAGTGTGAGCGAGCTCTAAGAGAACTGTTCAAAGAGGTCTGTCTTTACTCGTATTTCTTTTCTGTCTATGGCTCACAAAACATCAAAATATGTGTTCAGTTTACCAAGATTAAACCCAGTTGAATATTTACACATAAGCTTTGACAGCATAGTCAGATCACAAACCTTGACAGCTACTGACATGTCTACAGGGGTACCCACTGAGTTACAGTTTTGCTTTTCTTTTGTGGTGGTGTAACATTTTGTTTGACATTTTTCTGACATAAAACTCTAAATGTTTAACTTACATTCTGCACATTCCCCACCATTTTTTCCCAATTTTCTGCCTGTATATTAATGGTTAGTGGCTTAATGGGCAAAACCTTTTAACATGTAATATGTATGCATCTGAATCTTTTTTTTTTTGCATAGGTGTGCATGAAAGTGAATATGTCCTCCACCAGTTCTCTGACTGTCTGATCAAACATTTTCTTAATAGATGAATCCCTGATAGACATAAAATTCACAAACAGAAATAGGGATAGATGTAGGCCTGCACATACAGATAGGAGTACATATACTTAGGGAGCACACACTTTAACATTTATACACATAACTGCATATCTAGTTGTAGTACATATACATTCATATACATATGTATACATACATACATACATACATACATACATACATACATACATACATACATACATACATACATACATACAT
>JAOWBL010069833.1:0-16622 GCA_028564865.1 Zenarchopterus dispar
TGTGCTGAGCTGTGGTAACACACAAATTTCCCCGTTGTGGGATCAATAAAGTCTTATCTTATCTTATCTTATCTTAATGTTGTTCATGATGATGATTTTGTTTTTATGTGGCTGCTATTGTAGCTCTTGATGATGTGTTGTTGTTGATGATGATGATGATGATATTCATGATGATTATTAGAATTTTGTTTTTATGTGGTTGCTATTGTAACTGTTGATGATGTTTTAATGTTGTTTATGACATTGTTGATGGTAATGATGATGTTGTTGCTGTTGCCACATACAATATTAATCATGTCCTCATCATTGTGTTTGAACCAGATAAAATCTTTAACCACTGAAGATCAAGGACACTGGTTCTGTCAGGATCCCTGGTTTCTTTGCTCCCTGTGTCTATTGTCTCCCTCTTGTGTCTTTCTGTTTGTTTGCCTGGAGCTGGGCGGAGAGTTTGGTGTTCCTGGTCTGCTTCTTCCATCTGTGCCTCCTCCTACCCACCTGCAGCCAATTCCTCAATCAAGACTCACACCTGCAGCAGGATAAAATCCTGGTTCATTTCTCTGTTTACCCTTCGTGGTATCTATTTTGCTTGGATCAATCTTGATTGTTTGCATTAGTAGCGATAAACTCAGTTTGTTCCTTTTGTTACTCCAGATTCTGTCTTGGATTCAGCACTCTCCTGCCCTCTGCTCATCTTCAGCCCACTCCAATCTCCAGCTCTTCTCCTGCCACTGCAACTGCCTAAATAAATCAGAACTTTGTACTTGGGCTCCAGCCCAAGTACAAATTGGGCTGCTGTCGTTTGATCCACCAGATCCAGCCTTTACAACAGGTTCTGTATTTTTATAGCATGAGAAAAGATAAATAAAATGTTAAAATCATTCATCTAAATGCAATTTTTTAGTTTATTAATATTCCTCAGACTATTATACCTAAACTCTTCTTGTCTCCAATCTTCACTCATTCTCTACTTCACAGACATTGTACTTTTATTCATGATAAATTAGCCAACTTTTTAAAGTAATGCAACTTACCATTCTCCCGTAATAGATTCATTATGTCTGTTTGCTGTACTATTTAACCTGTCATCTTAAATCTCCTAGATTAAATCTGGTAGGGTAAAATTTCTGGTGTAAAGCTTCTTCCAGGATATTCACTCCTCGAAGAATATTTTCTTCTTGAAAATAATCTCTCAGATTAATTGAACTCTAGATTTTGGACACAACTGAATACTCACTGTCCTCTCCAGAGTAGCCGATGACCACGTTGGACTCTGGCCCTGGTCCAAAGTCATTCCAGGCCTGGATTTTTATCTCATAAGGCACATAGGTCTCTGTGCTTCGGACCTCATGGCTGGGGAACAATGCAGTGACATTATTCCAGTCTTCTCCAGAATCTTTTCGTCTCCACCACACTTTGTAGTACAGGTTTGGTCCATTTTTCTCCAGATCAAGAAGAGGCTGCAGAAATAAAGCCAACAATCCTGAGCACACCTGAGAAGGAGGGCTTTTCATGTCACTCAAGTAACACAAAAAAGTTCAGGCTTACCTCCCAGGTGATCTCCATGTTGTCCCTTCTGGAGCCCCATCCTCGTAATCCTCTGGGAATAATATCTGGGGCTTGTATTTTAAAAAAAAAAAAACAAACAAGTGTTTGAATCAAGCCAACTCAGAGCCAAGAAATCCATGTCAGCAGGAACACAGCACCATTATCTTTTATTGATTAATATTCATTTTTATTGTCATTATCCATGTACGAGAGAGCTCATACATGTACAACAAAATTTCTAAAACACTCCTCTCTTTACTAAGAACAGCAAGGAAAATGTAAATATTACAACAAATATAAAAAGAATATACTCAGGCATATATATATGCCTGAGTACAGTGCCATATACAGATATGTAAGTTTGGGTATGTTGTGAAGCGCAGGGGAGGGGCTTAAACAGGCGGTGTCCAGGGTGAGGGGAGGGGCTTAAACAGGTCGTGTCGAGGATGAGAAGGGTCAGCCGCGATCCAACCTGCACGGCCTAAAGTCCTGGAGGTGTACAGGTCCTGTAAAGGTCGGAGGTTGCAGCCGGTCACTTTCTCGGCAGTACCCACAATGCTCAGCAGTCTGTGTCTGTCTCTGGTGGTGGCGCCAATGTACCAAACGGTGATGGAGGAGGTGAGGATGGACTCGATGATGGCTGTGTAGAATTGCACCATCATCTCAGTCAGCAGTTTGAGTTTCCTCAGCTGCCGCAGGAAGAACGTCCTCTGCTGGGCCTTCTTGGTGAGGGAGCTGATGGTCTGCTCCCACTTGAGGTCCTGGGTGATGGTGGTACCCAGGAAGTGGAAGGAGTCCACAATGGAGATGGGGAGGTCCATGAGGGCAAGGCGGATGATGGGGCTGAGACTTTCTGGAAGTCCACGATCATCTCCACTGTCTTCTGGGTGCTGCAGGTTGTTGCAGGTGCACCAGGACACCAGTCGCTCCACCTTCCTCCTGTAGGCAGACTTGTCTCCATCTGAGATGAGCCCAGTGAGGGTGGTGTCGTCTGCAAACTTGAGAGGGAGTTGTTATGTCCTTTTGACTCTTCTGAATTTGACAATCATCTCCTTGGTCTCCTTGAAGATGTATAGGACCAGGTTCTTATCCTTACATTATCCTGTGAGATTCTCCACCTCAAGACAGTGTGCAGACTCGTTATAGTCCCTGATCAGTCCCACCACCATTGTGTCATCTGCAAATTTCATCATGGAGTTGGAGGAGTGGATGAAGCAGTCCTATGTGAAGAGTGTGAACAGCAGTGTTCTTAACATGCAACCCTGAGGGGTTCCAGTGTGGTGAAGGACATTCTCTTCCCAACCATGACCTGATGTGGATGGTCAGTCAGTGGGGGGTCCAGCCCAGGAGTGCTTAGTTTGTGCACCAGCTTGTGAGGGACCATATTAAATGTGGAGCTGAAGCCTACAAAGAGCATCCTTACATAGCTGTTTGGTTTCTCCAGGTGTGTTAGAGTGCTGTGGAGTGCTGTTCTGAGGGCATCCTCGGTGGAATGATTGGGCTTGTAAGGCAAGGCAAGTTTATTTGTATAGCATATTTCAGCAACAAAGTCGTAATAAAAGAAATTAGGGTTTCAGCATTTATGCAATTTTCCGAAAGTCTGTTCCAGATCTGTGAAGCATAAAAGCTGAATGCTGCTTTGTAACTGTCTTTATGTGTCTCTGAAGGTTCACGTCTGAGTCCCTGACTACACCCAGATTTTGAGCCTCATCGATGATTTGTAGCTGTAATACTTGAAACTGTGTACTGTCTCTTAAACACTTCTTTTGGCCCAAAAAGTAACTACTTCAGTTTTGGTTTTGTTCAGTTGAAGAAAATGATGGCACATTCACTCATTCATTTGTTCTATGCATCTAGTCAACGTTTGTATGGCCTCAGTGTCACCTGGTGACTTTGTAAAGTTGTATGTCATCTGCATAGTTATGGTAACTTATCTTGTTAGTTATTATCTGAGCTTGTGGAAGGATACAAATGTTAAATAGGAGGGGTCCTCGGATAGAACCTTGGGGAACTCCACATGTAATTTTTGTGGATTCCAATGAAAAGTTACCTTTTGACACAAGTAGCCCCTGTCCTTTAAGTAAGACTCAAATCAGTCAAGTACTGTACAAGAAAGTCCAGTCCAATAAGGATTCCCTTGTATTCAACAGTTGTAAACTATTTCTGTGAAATCTCTTTTTATAGATATCATAATGAACCTGGAGTCCAGCCTTTCCCCACCTTTATTCTGCCTTTATTTCACTTCTTACCAGTAGGACATTTCTCCACAGAGATTTCTTTGTACCAGAGACAAATTCACCTTAGAGGGAATAATGGAATCAGTGATATCTGAAATTTTAGAGTGGAAGTTTTCTAGAAGTTCATTTCCTGAGTTACAGGGCAGAGTGGGGGTGGAAGAATGGATTTGGTTAAAGGTTTTAGTTGAGTCATCCTTAAAAAAGTTGTTTGTTTTTTTTAGTTCTCTTTGGCTACCCAAGTGGATGGAAATGGTGCTTTCAAAGAAAACAGAAAAGTGGTCTTTGTGACTGATGTGGAAATGTTAAGACCATTACTGATGATCAGGTCCAGAGTATGTCAACATTTGTGCATTGGCTGCTTCACATGTTGAGTAAAAAAGAACTCTATAGAACATCACATAAGTCTTTAGCCCCTCTGTCCTGAGAGGTATCAACATGGATGTTAAAGTCTCCCATAACTATTAAACAGTTGTAATCAACACCTAACAGACAGGAGGTCATTAAAATCATTGAAAAAGCTTGCATTATGTTTTTAAGGCCTGTAAATATTCATAAACATGACTTGAGGAGGACCCTTTAACTGAACAGCCAGATATCCCAAGGAGTCAAGTTTTCTCAAGAAAAGCTTGTTAAACTTCAGTGAATCATGCAGCATGGTGACTTAGTGGTTAGCACTGTTGCCCTAGTGGTCAATAGAGGAGTTTTTGTACTTTTTGGGTAAATTTAACCAGGAAGTCAGTATGTTGGTAATCAGATGTTTCATTCAGACATCAGGAAGCAGGATAACTTTTTTTTTTTTTTTTTTTTTTAAAGCCCAAAATATGTCTGCTTTATAATTATAAGTGACACAGGCAAACGTTGCACCTAAGAGCCTGATCCTTACCATAACCGAACATCAGTGGCTGAACGTCTACCTATGATGTTTGGTGATGCTCCTCACCTGCTCCACTGGTCGAGTATCGTGGTGAGGACTGGCTTGGCTGGCTCTGACCCACCGAGTTGATTGCGATGACCCTGAACCGGTAGTTGACGAATGGGGCAAGCTGCAGGATGACGGAGTTGAGGTCTCCAGGGTAGCTGGACAAGTTCTGCCACCGTCCTGGTTCCCACCTATTCTCCTCAAACTGAATCAAGAACTCTGGAGAAGAACAGAGTTGCTGTGAGGAAACACATGTAACCTGAAGGCATCTTTAACAATTACTCTCCTCCTGTTCTGGAGGTCTAGTCATTTCCTGTGTTGTTACAGAAAATGTTCTTTCAGACTGAATTAGCAGTTTAGTTGTTTCTGATCCTCAGGTTAGGTCACCATGTTTCACTGACTGTATCACTGATTACTCAATCATAAGTTACTTTTATTTCTTAACAGATTGTAAAATATATTTAGTGTTTATGTTTGTCATCAACTACATTTAATTATTTTAAAAAAGCTTGATTTTAACGTTTAAGATTTACAACCCATTTAGAGGAAAGTTGGAAGTTGGCCTTTTGCCAGGAAGAAGACCAAAATACTGGTGCATTTTCAAACAGGTGACTGTAAAGATGATTTGGTCCAGAAGCAGCCTCAGTGAAAGTTTGAGTCTCTGAGGAACAAAGATGGACAGAAGATCTCGACTTTGTTCACAAATGTGTGAGAAAATCACTGAAATGTTTAAACCAAGAAAGATAGAGATGGATTTTCTAATTTCTGGCTAATTTCTAACCCTATGGACCACCCCTATGGAAACATGGATTATATTAACTGAAGGGTACCACAGGGGCCTGTATGAAGACCTCTGCTTTTTTAATTCTCCATGACAATATGCAGAATTATGACATGTAGAACTCAGCATTATCAGGTTTTAATTAATAATAAGAATACAAAAACCTTTATTTGTCCTGCAGTGGGGAAATTGCATTTTTACAACAGCAAATATCAGTTGATATGCAGATGACACTTTGATTTTTGTTCCCAATCATTACTCTAGATGTTTTCTGAAAGGAATGGTGTCCATGGTTCTAGACCAAAGAGGAAAAGGATCATCCAGACTGTTATCAGGAACCAATACAGAGTCCATATTCTGTGATGGTGACAGTGATGACACCTTTACACTGTTGTAGACCTGCAGACATGTTTGTTGTAAAAATTAGAAAAACAACATCTGAAAATCTTTATGTCTTGTTTCCTGACACTCAGAATGACTTTAAGTGTTGCGGAAGAAATGGAAACATTAGCAGTTAAAGTTTACTGAAACTGAGGAATGTTTAAATGTTTTAAACTTGATGGGTGATTAGATCAAAGCTCTCCTGTGTAGGTCTAAAATGTAAAACTTATAATGAAAAGATATTGAGCTGATGAGAAAATTTTTTCTTTTTAATCAAGACTTCATAATGTGGAGTTTGCATGTTCTCCCTGTGCTTGTGTGGGTTTTCTCCAGATACTCCGGTTTCCTCCCACAGTCCAGAAACACGTATGTGAGGTTGATTGACAGCTCCAAATTGCCCGTAGGTGTGAACATGAGTGTGTGTGCTTGTTCGTCTGTGTATGCGGCCCTGCGATGGACTGGCAACCTGTCCAGGTGTACCCCTGCCTCTCGCCTGGGATGGGCTGGGATTGGCTCCAGCAAACCCTCATGACCCAGTAGATGGACTCAGCGGGTATTGAAAATGGATGGATAGTTAACAAGCTCCCTGAAGCATCACATGTTCCTCATTTCCTACAAACTCCAGAGAAATAATGTGGGGGTGGAGACCTGTGACGGGGCTCCGGTGGTCATTTCCAGGAATCCAGGTGAGGCGGATGCTGCGGGCTGCTGGGTCTGACAGTTCCAGATCTATGGGGGGATCTGGACGATCTGCAGAGAAAACACAGAGACTAGGTTTAGATTTAAGACAAGACAATCTTTATTATTGTCAGTACATATCTTACAAAACACACTGAACTTGTTCTCTGCTTTTAACCCATCAGTAGTTACACTGGGAGCAGTGGGCTGCTGCAGCCCCCGGGGTTAAGGGTCTTGCTCAGGGGCCCACAGTGGCTCACCTCTATTAACCCTGGGTCCTCCACACCCAAACCATAACCCTCTGTAACCACTAGACTACCACTCCCACTGTCAATCCCACAGCTAGTTTAGCTAGTCCCACACACTCTCTATCACACACACACGCGCACACACACACACACACACACACAACTGTCAGCATGCAACAAACAGAATTTATATCATCTATCGCTTTATTTTAAACCTTAAGGTTAGTCTACATGTTACTTTGAAATCAAATTAGGACGAATAGAAAACACAAATCTGAAAAACAATCTCAAACACACAAAGAATGTTTCTGTTGCAGCTTTTTTCATGAGAACACACATGATGATGGTTACACAGATGCAGGCAACCAAGAAGTCAAAGGAGAAAACAACAGAAACAGAGACAAAGAAGAAGTTCCAGCTGTTACCTGGAGGCAAGGCACTAGAGACTGAGGGGTGGAGGGAGGCTTCCTCTGTGGGCGGGATCAAGGAGCAGGAGGGAGGGTAAAGGTTAGAGTGTTCACGTTAGTCTACCAGCAAACTGGCAATTAACAAGTCATTCAGAACATCTACATGATCTGTTTCAGATGAGCAGAAGTTTGTGAATGTTCAGATGCAGAAGTACCGCCTCTGGATTTTTTTGTGTAAAAACAAAGTGAACCTCATCTGATTGTTGTAGGTCCTTAAAATTTATGCAAAGAGAGCTCAAACAATTATCTTTTAACTGTGCTTTCCTGGACTTGGTCATGGTCATGGCCTGAAGGCTATGAGATTGAGCTCTTGGGTATTTTGGGGGTTGGGGGGGTGTAAATCTGACCAATGATGATCACCAGTTGCTCCTGGCTGCAACTGACCCTCTTAAATCTTATGGAAGCAGTAAGATTTTCCCAAAATGATTTATTTTATGTAAATAATGGGTAAAAAAAGTCACCTGTTACTGTTCAGCTGAGGCAGTATTTGACTAATTGTCACAGCATCAATAATAAGATTATTTTCACAATGTTTTTACACAAAACAACCTGGGGTTAAAGAAGAGGCTTTTGCACAACTGCAGCTTCACATCCGACACATCATCAGAATGTGTTTGAGCTACTTTTCAATCAGTGGGGTGAGTACAGTTAAAACTACGTGTGAGTAAAACTACAGCAGCAGCCAGACATGCGGGATTTTCATCTAAAAAAAGTTTTTTTAAAAATCAGACAAGTTCAATTTTGTGTGAAAGTCAGAAATATTGTCTTAGAACATCTTCCTGTACACGATTGCTCCTCCTCACTTTTGAACTACTGACACAAGTACACCAGGAAGTGAACATTACAGGCATAAACATAACCTCCAACAAGCTTTTGTGCTTTCATTTGCAGCATTAAATGTTTTAAACTTGATGGGTGATTAGATCAATAAACTCCAGCATAAACATCTAGCACCCTTCTATAATGTGTGCACATCAGAGGTTTTTGACAAATAAAAGGTCTCATATCCTGCTTTTCCTGAGTTTCTAAGGTTCAAAGTTGTCTTAAACTGTCAAATTTCCAGTTTTCAGGGTCAGATCCCAGAACCGGTTACACGAGTGACAGTCACAGGTTGGTTAGGTAAAGAAACCAATGTTTTAATCACGACTGTGTGGAGCTTGTACAGGATAAATAAATGAAGAATAATTAAAGAATAGAGAGGAACATCATCAGTGGTCTGTGGAGATTGTTCTCTGTACTATAACAGAAGAACTACATTTAAAATCAGCACTTCGTGTTCGTTCCACGACCAGCTGCAGAAAACAAGAGTCACAACGGCTGTTTCCAGTTGAAATCAACAGCAGTGTTTGGAGATGTTTTAATATCTACTGCTGGGTTTTCTGGATCAGAGATTCGACTATCCGGCGGACCCTCCTCTCCGATACCCCTAAATAGACCTTACCAGAGAGGCTGAGGAGTGTGGTCCCTCTATAATTGGAGCATACCCTTCTGTTCCCCCTTTTAAAAAAGGGAGACCACCACCCCAGTCTGCCAGTCCAGGAGCACTGTCCCCAATGTCCACACAAGCCAAGACAGCCCCACAACATCCAGAACCTTAAGGATCGGCAGTTCGCAGCCAAATGTGAAGCAGTTGGGACGAGAATCAGCACCTCTAAATCCGAGACCATGGTCCTCAGTCCTCTTCGGGTCGGGGATCAGGTGCTGCCCCAAGTAGAAGAGTTTAAGTATCTCGGGGTCTTGTTCACGAGTGAGGGAAGGATGGAGCGTGAGATTGATAGGCGGATCGGTGCAGCATCCACAGTGATGTGGACTCTGTATCGGTCCGTCGTGGTGAAGAAGGAGCTGAAGCTCCTGATTTACCAGTCGGTCTACGTTCCTACCCTCACCTATGGTCACCAGCTGTGGGTAATGACTGAAAGAACAAGATCACGGATACAAGCGGCAGAAATGAGTTTCCTCTGTAGGGTGTCCAGGGACTCCCTCAGAGAGGGTGAGAAGCTCGGTCATCCAGGAGGGGCTCAGAGTAGAGCCGCTGCTCCTCCACATCGAGAAGAACCAGATGAGGTGGTTCAGACATCTGGTGAGGATGCCTCCTGGACGCCTCCCTGGTGAAGTTTTCTGGGCATGTCCCACTGGGAGGAGACCCCAGGGAAGACCCAGGACACATTGGAGGGACTATGTCTCTCAGCTGGCCTGGGAACACCTTGGGATCCCCCCAGATGATCTGGACGAAGTGGGTTAGGGAAGAAAATGATTTCAGCACAATTAACCTGCTGTTTCTGCTGTAGTTTAAATGAATGAATCTGATTTCTGAAATCTGGAAAGATTCCAGATGTTATAAGCTGTCAGTACCAACATCCCGAGGGGGGTTCAGCTTCAGCACACAGCTGTGGTGTCAAGTTAAATAAACAAAGAGGAAATAAAATCCGATAGTACGAGGATGATGCACATCCATAGCAGACAAATCTGACTTCTAGTGTTTTCTGAGGATTGTTCCTGCTTTCAGACCAGAAGTATAAAGACCTTACTGCCCATCAGACATCACATTAAAACCACATGGCTGCTTTTCATAAGTTATTGTATTGAGCTTCTCCTTCACCTTTGCATAAGTACAGAGTGTTTAGGGCTAAGGTCCAGTACACGAGCCCAATTCCTGCTCTAAGGACTGGAGACTGGACTTGGACCTCAGTCCGACTGATGCTCTAAGGACTGGAGACTGGACTTGGACCTCAGTCCGACTGATGCTCTAAGGACTGGATGCTGGACTACTGGATGTGTAGTTTTGGTACTGGCTGTTTAGAATTGCAGACTACCTAACAGAGTTAGGCGAGCCGCGGCCAAGTCCTGATCGATCTCAGATTTAGCTGTGCACATGTACATTCCCTCATCGCCCTCGTGGACGTTGGAGATGATCAGAGAGTTTTCCTGTTTCCTCAGCCTGGGAGACACAAAGAGAAGAGATGATTTAGAAAGAATACAGGTGGGCAGCTGCACAATGTTGGACTTTCAAGACAAATATACAAGACTACATAGTTATGAAAGTGTATATGCGGAGTGTAATTACAGCTCCAGACACCAGACAGTAGCATCAGCTGCACCTCACACGGATGAGCCTCCTATTATTTACTTTCTTCTTTGACCTCAAAACATAGCCCCTTGAGATGTCATCCATAGGTTTTCAAAGAGTGCTTCTGAAGTCCTGTATCTTTGTAGTGACCCGTGGATGGGTGGACTGAAAAAACCTAGCAACCAACTGGAGAACGTCCACCTCATGTTAATCACAGAGACCCCACCAGGACTAGTGGAACTGAAACCGGGACCTTCAGGTTACCCATGCAGAAGGAGCAGTGGAGCTGCAGGTAAACATTTGCAACATCACCTCCATTTTCAAATCTTGTTTCAGTGGTGGGACCAGATATGATTGCTGCATTTAGTCAGTTACCACAAACTACCTGCTCTCATCTAATCTTCATCCTCAGATCCTTCCAGACCAACAACCAGTCATGTGGTCTGTGGTCACATAATAAAAGGTATTCTCTTTAAAACAGAGTGGCTATGTTCCGTTAGATCTTTATTATCAGCTCAGAGGACAAAACTGCACTAAGTAGCTAAAATAAGGACAACTAGCTTTTGGCTGTGCCAGCTGCCAATCAAAAGGCAATGCCCCTAATTACACATAATTGTGCCGTTCAGTGTGATTTTACCTGATGTGATACACACCTTTATGTGTTCAGGAGTGGTACTCATACATAGAGTGCCTACAACATCTAAAATGAATGTTGAAGGATGATCAGCACGAGGAGTTCCCATTACCTCCATCCTAGACTCAGAGGCTGGTCGTCCTTGGTCCAGGCCACAGAGATGGGCAAGCTGGGGTCAGACTTCACCTGACAATCGAAGCGAGCTGTGGAGCCCCGAATGGCAGACTGGTGCACGGGGGCCCGGATTATCCGGGTTGGCTCTGCATCAACATGAAGATGAGGAACAATGCACTCACACAAACTCTTACAATGAGACTTCAGGAAAACCAGGGGAACCAGATCTGTCTGGAATTCTGCTGAGAGTCTTAAATGTCTTCAGCTTAAATGTCTCCTGTGAAGTGATTGAAATCTGCTAAAGGAAACAATTTTACTTCAAGCTTTCTTTGTTCAAGGAAAGCCCAGTTCACCTAAACTAGTGATCTTTAACCCTGCTCCTCAGGAACCACTGTCCTGCATGTTTTAGATGTTGCTCTGCTTCAAATGATTGGATCTCCATCCCCTAGTCATCAAGGTGTTCCTTGAGCTTGTCAATGGTCCATGAACTTGAGCCAGGAGTGTTGGAGCAGAGCAACATCTAAAACATGCATTGCTATTCAACCGTGGTCCTGTTTGTGCTCATCTACATGTCTCAGATCCAGATCTGAATCTGGAACAGGTTTCAGCTCAGAGATCTGAGCAGATGCTGATATTCCTCTGTGGTTCCTTTCACCTGTGGACTAAGGTTTGGACACAGAGGTGGAAAGGTTTTTATCTGACACGTAGTTGTACACTAATTCCAAAAGAGATTTTCAAAGTCTTTCCATTTTGATTTACTGAGGAACATTATTCTGAAACTGTTTCATAATTTGTTGACAGTTTTTGTAGAATTCCCAACATTATGGAGATGTAATGTTGGCATCAAATTCAAGATGAGCTGATATTTTTAATGAAAAGATAAAATGTCTCACTTTCAGCCACTGATGTGTTTTTTGTGTGTGTTCTGTTGTGGCTAAATTATGATTTTATGACATCTGCAAACCGTTACACTCTGTTTTTATTATCAGTTTCACACCTTTTATGAGATTATGGAGTTTCAGGATGAAGATTTTCACATCTTGACACTTGACTAAAAGTGAATAAAGTTCATACAGGAAGACTATGGAAGCTGAGACCTTCATGTATTTCCAGTCTTTCTTCTAAACAGTCCACAGCCAAACAGAGAAATCTTCTTTCAAACATTTTCTCCTGATTGGAAACAAAAATGCAGATAGTTACCCACATTAGCAGATCATTTTTACAAGTTTTCTATTTCTGGTTTTCAGTGTAATCCTGGTTTAAATAAAACCATACATATAAGGCACTTTAATAAAAGGCACAACGATGAGGGTGACCGGGGCTGTTTAGAAAGAAGAGGACCTCTGAAATGGAGACATCATGAAGCCTGCAGGAGGCACTGCTTCATAACAGGAAAACCAGTCATTTGATGTCTGACCTTTAACTTCCAGGCGGACCTGGTTTTCGACCTTTCCCAGAATGCTGTTGGCCACGCAGGTATAGGTGCCCTCATCCTCAGCTTGAGCCCGTTTTATCTCCAGGGTGCCATTGATGTGAACCCGATACTGACCGCCATCCAGCCCGCTGCCCAGTCCATTTTTAAACCTGGAGCAGAAACAGCTGTCACACACCTGGAAGTGTGTTTCTCAGGAACCTGAGAAGCAGACATTCAGAAGGACATCTGGACTTAAGCATCAGAGCCTCACCAGCGTAACGCTGGTAATGGCGAGCCAAAGAAGGGGCAGTCCAGAAAGGTGCGGTTGTTCTTAACAACCTTGATCAGCTGGTTTTTGGGGCCCAGCATCCTCGGAGGCATATCTTCAATAACACAGAAAGAACACATCAATACACATTATTATCTGAAGTCTTTCACAAAACAGGAGAATAGCAACTTTTACCAACAAAACTCACCAGGTTATTGGTATATCAACACATGCCTTCCAAAAACAAAGTAAATATTATGTCAAATTGGTAAAAGCAGAACATAACAAGCTTCAAATTCGGAATCAAAAATTCAAAACCAAACATATTTCATCAATTCCCAAATTGATATAAACCTGGTTCACACCTGGTGTTCTGAGGCCCTTGAGCTTATTCTTTTACATTCAAACATAATAGTGATTTTTATGACTGAACAATTCCATTTGACTCTCATCAGAGCAGAGGACACATCTCCAAAAATGAAGGTGTTTGCCTCCATGTGCAGCTGTAAATCCAAATCTGTCTTTTGTCTGGTGGTTTTGGAGCAGCAACTGTCTCTGGCTACGAGGTCTTTCAGCTCATGATGGTGTTTATGTGGATGATAATCCTGGCTTCTCAGGTTTAGCAGCATCTTTATGAGAGATTCATTTAAACTGAAGCCTCTTCATCTCTGGGACACAGACAAGTCTTCATCTTGAGCACCATGAAGGCTCTTCGTACTTGTGTGTTATTGTGGATCAGATGTTGGACCTTCAGACATTACAAACTATACCCAACCATGAACCAGACCTGTGAAGGCCCATCAGTCTTTTGCTGATGTCTGTGTATTGTTTTTAAATTTCCCATGATGCTATGCAATTATGCTCTTATGTTTGACAATGTACCTTAATATTCATCTACAGATGTTTCTCCAGTTACCTCAGATGTCAACCGCTCTATCAGAAGCTTGTAATATCAAAAGATCCTCATGTGGAGCTCCTCAAGCTGTTTTGAACTTTACATATTCCAAATATTTCAGGGGCAAGAAATGCCAGATTTTGATATGAAACACAGTAGAGTACTTTTACATATAAATTCTATAACTGCATGATGTAAACAGACAGGCATGAATGTGTAGCTCTGGGTTCCAATAAATTAGTTTTTCTCAAGGAAAACTATTCCCTCTACAAGTACGTCCTGCTCAGAAAGTGGTCAGGTAAATGAATCAATTCATTTTTCAGAGGTCAGTTGTAATTAGAAGGTTTAAAAGCAACTTCTGCTCTGGAAAAGCTCCTTTGGACTATTCCAGAGAATACTCTTGCTTTCCAATCTCCAACCAGCACACTTCAGCTGAGTTTTAGGGCATTCACTGGTGTTTTAAAAGTCCCGCCCCACCCTTCCACCCCCATCTGTGTCTCACCAAGGACACTGACGAAGGCGTTGGCCAGCAGGTAGCCATGTTGGTTGGAGGCGTTGCACTGGTAGACGGCGCTGCTTCCAATCTGCACCGAGCGAAAGATGATGGTGTCACCCAGCACGTGTCTGTTTGGGTTTGGGGGGGAGCCTGCGGTTGAGGGGGGGCAACAAAGAACAGATAAATATGGTCAGGAAGAGGAAAAACTCCATTAATGTACTTATATGTATTTATAATATATTAGTGTACTTGTTGTTTATCCTGGAGACCTCCCTGAAAATCAAGCAAAAGTTGAGCCACCTTTCAGTTCTGTGGCTTTTTGTAAAAATATAATAAAAATCATCTGTTCAAGTTTAGGTCTGGACTTTGACCAGGTCATTCCAAAATCTTGATGTTTGTATTTCTCTTTATTCTGATGTAGATCCGCTGCTGTGTTTGGGATCATTTCTTGTCACATGATCCAGCCAATCTTCATCTGTCAGATAGATGTGTCCTCTCATTTGTCTCTAGACGACTCTGGCTGATGTCTTTCCTTTTTCCCATTGTATTAAAACACATCTGAATGCTCCAGACCAGCAAACCAGCAGACCAGTAGATCTACACACCTACTGATGATCAGTTCATCAATAATGATGATTGACAACAGCTGGCTGACTTTCCCTCTTGAATCTTATGAAAGAACATAAAGAGTCCTTAGTATTGCCCTCGTTGTTTATTTTTGTCCTTTCTGTCTTTTTCCATGTAAATAAATCATAAATTATTGAAAAAGTGATATGTTGTTAAGCTAAGGACGTTTTTGCCTAGATCCACTATAATTAGATGCATTTTTAATATCTTTATACAAATAAAACGATTAAAAGAGGTGGTGTTAATGTTTGGAAGTGACTTGTGGTTAAATTTGATTTAGCGGTTTAAATCTTTTGTTAGTTTAAGGACTTACATCAGTAATCCACAAACTGCCTTTGAGAGTGAAACTAAACTTCGAAGGAAAAAACAACATCTTTGCCATTCAGTTACAGTGAAACGGAGAAGTGCCTACTATCTATGGACTGTCCGTTGACGAGCCACTCGATATTGGGTTTGGGGTTCCCGCTGGCTCGACACACCAGGCGCCCGTTCTCATCGGGGGCCAGGACCATGTTGACAGGTTTGTCCAGCCAGTAAGGAGCCGCTGTGGACAACAGATGGCTAGTTAGTGTGTGGACACACAGAAACACTCCACCTGCAGAAATGATGGAAGCTGCTCACCTTTGACCTGGACATAGATGGAGTGGCGTATGCTGCCTAAATGGTTGTTGGCCATGCAGAAGTACTCGCCAGCATCCTCCTCTGACACACTGCTGATCTTCAGGGTCTTGTTGAAGTTCTCAAACTTGACCTTCTGCACTGGCAGCTCCCCCCCCTTCTTGAACCACTTGATAGTGGGAGTTGGTCTGCAGGTCGAGGCAAGCAGAGGAGCAGAGGCATATGTCAGGGTCATCTATCCATCATCCGGGGTGACCTGATTCAGCAACAGGAAGTCAACGGTGCAGCGCTAAACCGCCATCACAGAGTTAAGTGTATTAATACAAACAAGCTAAAGAAGAAAACCGAGGTGTTTTCAGGTTATTTATTCAGACTGTCAAGTGAGCATGTGTATAACGGTGTTGCTCAACCACGATCAGCCTTTTCCAGAAAAACTTTCATTATGGGAAAGTAGATTAATGAGGCCATCTAGTGGTCTGAGGTGTTCATATTCCACATCTGTGATGACCTGTTTTATTAATCTGATGAATGAATCCCAACACTGCAGGGTTCAGCTACAAGGCATTCGTATTTACAACTTTCTACCCACAGTTTTACGATGTTTTGTTTTCAATCAGAAGACGAGATGTTCTGCTGGTTCGTGTCCATCAGGGCTGCTGAATTTCCGTTGTTTGACTTGTTCACATGCTCTCACATTACAACACTAACATCATGCTGAAAACCCCTCAACAATAGTATGAGTTTGTTATGGATGCTGTCGTCATGGAAACCAGTGAGGGGGTGTGTATGCTAATCTGCTTGTTTACATTGTCGAGTGGAAAGAAACTCTGCAGTTGCTAGGTTACCGTACCTAGTCCCACAACCTCAGTCTTAACTTCAGCACTGTTAGCTTTCTGTGGCACTGAGAGGCTTCATCCTGCGCTGCATCATGGGATACCGTGAGCTGCGTACTTATTCTTTTCTTAAAACTTGAAATCTGACTGAAGGTTTTTATTTTCAGATATCCAGAACATCTGTTCCACAATAATCCACAATAAATCATCTAGAGATGATCTGGTGATGATCTGAAGATGATCTGGTGATGATCTGGAGATGATCTGGTGATTATCTGGAGATGATCTTGTGATTATCTGGAGATGATCTTGTTCTTATCTGGAGATGATCTGGTGATGATCTGGAGATGACCTGGTGATTATCTGGAGATGATCTGGAGATGATCTGGTGATTATCTGG
>JAOWBL010069834.1:0-18883 GCA_028564865.1 Zenarchopterus dispar
TCTTTTTTTAAATTTATCCAGGAGATAATATTCTAACTGTTTTTTTGTTTGTTTTTTTTTTTGTTTTTGGAAGGGGGGGGGTTGTTTGTTTGTTTTGTTTTGTTTTTTTCTTTATCCTGATCTATCATATTTATTAGGCTGATACAATAAAAGTGCAGGGAAGCATTGTTTTAGCTTTGAGTTTGACAATAATGTAAAGAGATTCACATAATGGAAGTGCCTGGAACACGATTTGTACAAATCTGATAATCATTTAGAGTCTGAGTTAAATAAATATAGAAATAAACTGGTGCTTCTTTGGAGCAGCTTCAAGTTTTGTCCTCTTGCTGGAAGCAAGTTTACCAGATTTCCTTGAAAAATAATGGCTACACTAACATGCATGGACTTACTCTTAAAAACAAGAACAAGACAAACTCAAAAATGGTTTAAGCATTTTTGTTAAATGTAAATATCTGTGGTGACACCTGCCAGCTAGTTCAAGCAGGCAAAGTAACACCTCTACATGATTCATTCTAGTTACATCCAACTAGAAATCAATTGATGCACAACTGCCATTTTTGCCGCTGCAGCTCAAAATAATCCCACCACCACCAGTGTCATTCACCTGTAGACTCCAAGCCAAAGGATCAGAAACAGGATCAGGCTGGTCATCACTACATAGCGTAGTTATTACCTCTCAGTAGGATCCTAGATCATAAATTATAGGCATTTGTTATGTTAATGATAAGAAACATACAGTAATTTCTTTGAACTTTAAATAAATAAGTAAATAAGAAGCAAAACAGTTCAAGGATCCTTTTCACAACCACTCTCATCCTAATAATCCTTCCCTCAAACTGTTTCAGTGATTACCTCTCAGGGACTGAACACAGTGAATTTCTTGCCTCTTTAAATGATATCAGTTAAAATGGATATTAATCACACAATTCTATATAAAGTCTTTGCACAAAGCGCTTTACTTGAATATAGAGTTAAAACCCTCCATGCACTCCTATGACCTAATTCATTTTCTTAGAGGTGATTTAAACAGGCTTTCAGGGAAAGTATGGAGTGCTATTACCTACTCTTTGTTCACAGCCACTTTCCCAGGGATGTTTAAAACTGCTTTAGACTATTCTGGACAGTAAAGCAGATTCTTCTTCTTTCAAATGTACTGATTGTTAAATATCAACTGTTCTCAGGTAAGACTTTGTATAAAGTAACATTATGGTGTTGGACTTAATGAGAAATCACATGAAAAATTTAGAAATGGGTCCAATAAGAAATCATCTATCTACATATCTCAGTGGGACTTTAAATGCTGTTGATCAAGGAATTAACCTAAATGCTGTGACTGACTAAATATCTGATATTTTTGTATTACATTATGTGTATCTATCTATCTATCCATCCATCCATCCATCCATCCATCTATCCATATATATATGTATATATATGCTTTTCTTCAGTCTCAATAATTGTAGGGAAAATTGTGAGTCTGTATTTTCTGTGATATATTGTCTTTTTAGATTCATAGTTCCAAACTTATTTTTTACAAAGTTGTATGTAATTTAGTTCACATATTACAGGATTCGGTCACAGCAGTTAAAGGGATATTTTGACTGCTGTCTGGGTTTGGAACTTGTCAAGCTGAGTTTACAAACCTGATCCATGAATAGAATAAAATGAAATTCATCAGCTGGAGATTCACACACATAGCCTTTCCAGATCTAAGAGTTCAGATTTAACAGTTCTTAAGGATCGCTGAGGGTTCATACTTTTTTCACGTACCCTCTGCCTTCACATACTGCAGATAGGAACACTGAAGTGACATAATAGTCAAAACTGCATTGAAATTTCAGTCATATATCGTCCAAAAAATCCTAGGTGTAGCTATTGCTCTATTCTTCTTTTTTTTCTTTATGATTTCAGAAGCTGATGTTAAAGGATTGTTTTTCCACCTTTCATAAATAGGGCTATATGAAGTACTTATGAGCAGGCTGTGTCTTACCTGCAGCAGACAGTAATCACAGCACCCAGTCTGAAAAGTAAATTTAACAGCTACTCAAAATAATGGCCACAGAAGAGCACATCTTTGCTTTATAACAATTACGTTGCTACACAGTATACTGTGCAATAGCTTAATATGAATAGTTTTGTATGGATCTAGTTAGTGTCACTTTGCAAAAATCCAAAGTGTAGCATTCCCACAACTGCTATGAACTTGAAGATGAGAGTTTTAAGATTACAGGGCTTTTTTGTGAGTGGAAAACTACTGCTCTATAGCTCTTACATTAGCTATTTGCCTCACTCATCAGAATTCCTACCTGTGCCGCAAGTGCTGTGACCACTGACTACTGCACGTAAGATACTAACTACTCATAAGTGCTTCAGACAGCCTCTAGCTCCACTACGAAATAAATAAAGCAAAAAAATTCTTTAATACCAGCTTCTAAAACAATAAAAGAAACACAGAGGAACCAAGCAAAAAAGAAAAAGAAAAAGAGAGGTAATAAGAATTACAGCCACATACAGGAAAGGTATGCTTATGTCATAAATGAAGCCATACCTTGTTTTACACTTTCTTAAAAAGAAGATTTTAAGCCTAATCTTTTAGACAGAAATTATGTCTCCTTCCCAAACACCAGTTAGGAGCTGGTTCCACAAGAGAGGAGCCTGGTAACTGAAGGCTCTAACTTCCACTCTCTAAACATAAATAGAGGAAAGACAAAAAAATGTTATTAACCCTTTATGGCCTGCTGGAGGGCCAGTGCTCCCATTCGAATATCGATTTTCAAAATGCCTGAAGAATTTGAACTAGCATGCAAAAATGTAAAAATGTGCTTAGGCGAACTTTTTCTATGGTAGGTCATAAAGGGTTAAACAACCATAAAGTAGATGTTAGATGAAACATTACCAAAGTGATTGTCATCCATATACTGTAATTGTATACAACTGTTCGGCTGACACAACAGTCATCATCTTTGAGGTCATACGTGGTTGCGAAATTAAGACTTCATCATTTCTTGTTGTTGTTGTGGCTAGATACTCAAGTGCAGATGTTGGATGCAAAGTCACATGATGTACATTTGAAATATGTATTAGTAGTAAATTATGCATAGAGGGCCTACTACGAACACCTCCACCCTCTCAGACAGTACTCTCTGGGTAAAACAGATCAATAGGGGAGACTTCACTGAGATTAATGGCACCACCTGACTATGCATTCTTGACTGAGTACATTTATTGCAAAACAGCTGCATCCATCATTGTGCATTGGAGAAAGGACACAAGTGCTGCTTTGGGCAATCCAAAAAATAATTATATCTTACCCCCAAAATTTAAAAAGAAAAGGGCCCTCATAATGAAACTGTCAGCCTCCAGCATGAACAGGAGTACACATAATTGAAAAAAATTGTTACTCAAGTCTAAAAATCTTAATCTTCATGCAAATCCTCATTTCACAGAATCACTGCTCAGCAGGAGGACTGCACTTATCCACTCATAGTTTAAAGCACCTGAGTGGCCTTTGTGCATGAGAAACATGGACTCGCAGCCTGATTTTAGAGACAGTTCCTTAAGCAAGAGACACAACCTGGAGAGGTAATAAAAACCATTTATCCTCATAGCCCACACATTATGGAAACTCTTGCCCTAAGCATATAGAAGATTTTATGCATCTGCACACTGGCTTAGAGATCTCTGCCCTTTCGCCTGCTAAAGATGTACTGTATAAAAAGTTCTCAATATATGATAATAAAAGAAAAAAAATGCACAGACAAATCCAGGACTGCATAATTAATAAACAGATCTCCAATTTATATTGGTTTGTTATACAGTCATGTGCAAAAGCTAGCATACTTCATTTAATTGTATGGCTTTGGCCTTTTGTTTTTTCTGACCATGTAAAACAATAAATAACCTGCAATTATAGGGGATCATAGCATTAAATAAGAACAACAAATGCCAAACAACTTGTAACTTTTTCTTAGTGACATCAGTAATTAAGGCCAGAGGACACTACTCTGGTCTCCTCTGATGATGTGACACTTTGCAAATCTCAGCCGTTGTTTCATATTGGTTCTGCTAAGACAGAAAAGGAGTCCTACCAACTCTTCCAAACAAACCATACCTGTTCAGTCTTCTCCTAATTGTGCTGTCATGAAAACTTAATATTATGTCTGTGTAACCTCTCAGGTCTAAGGTTTTACTTTTCTTTCCTCTCTGTCTTTTTTTTTACTCCAATGAAATTTAAAAATAATAATAATAAAACAAATCAGATATGATGTCAAAACATTGTGTTCAAATATTTATTCGAATCAACATTTTTAACATTAAACCTATGGAAGAGACTGCTTTTATTCCATGTTGATAAAAACAACTGCTGAGCTATTTAAGAGTGTGCATGCAATTAGAAAAAGAAAATCAATGCATTTGTCAAGAACTGCTCTGTTTCACATTATGTGCCTCTGGCGTTGTTGTCTGTGTGATCTACCTTGCTTCAGCTTTAGCTGTTCAACCTCTTTCAAACCCCCAGCAACATGAAAGGCTTGTTATTGTTGCCTGCAAAACCTCCAGCTGTTTTATATGTATTCCATTAGAAACTCAGTCCAACCTCTGTATACCAACAACAACATGACCATGGGAAACATTCAACACAAAGAAGCAGTGACTGTTTTTCCAAGAAATATTTGATGCCAGGTACCTTCCTTTTTTCTGCATGGATGTAGCCTCACAAGCAGCACATCATATCTAAATCACCAGATTTAAAATGATGAAAGTGAAAATATAAACAAACAATTTATACAGGCAAGGTTATTCATTGCATCACTGACCATATTTATATTGTACTCATGTTTCTGTGGCAGAGAACATTATTTTGATGAGCATTATTAAACTATTCACACCTCCCCCTTTGTTCTACCTTTGATCATGGCTCCTACAAGCTAAAATCTTTTCAATTAAACATTTTCAGTCTCAGAGATGTGTGATAAAGTCTCTAATAACCAAATATTTGAATAAAAGGGGAGTGGTAGCCTAGTGGTCACAGAGGTGGGCTTGGGTGTGGAGGACCCAGATTCCATACCCATGTGTAGCAGAGATGCCACTGTGGGCCCCTGACCAAGGCCCTTCCCCCCAGCTGCTCCCTGGGCACTGGAAAACAATGGCAGCCCA
Source organism: Zenarchopterus dispar (assembly GCA_028564865.1). Lineage (NCBI taxonomy): Eukaryota > Metazoa > Chordata > Actinopteri > Beloniformes > Zenarchopteridae > Zenarchopterus > Zenarchopterus dispar. The sequence continues at coordinate 5,155 of JAOWBL010069834.1, forward strand.
CTGCCATTCCAGAGGACAAATTTCCGTGTGTTTTGTGAGATATACTGACAAATAAAGAATATTATTTAAAAAAAAAAAACAATATTAATGAATCTCTACAGTTATCAAACTGTACCAAAAACCCAGATGTATAGCTGTGGCTATATTTAATTGAAATCAGTTCTATTCACCTCTACAGTAAAAATAAATAAATACATTTCATGCCTTTACGGCATAAGTTTTCATCATGAAACACACATAACCAGAAGCATTTAAAACTTGAAGTTACCTTACATCAAAGAATCCTTGTAGAGCAATTTCTTTCAGATTTACACATCATGTATAATTACTAATGCTCTTTGATGTAGACTTTACTGGGACACAGGCCTTTGTTAAGTTGGGCCGTTAGCTAGGAATCATAAAATACTCTGTATTTAAAACATCTTAGCACACTTAATTTGTATGCCATGTGGCTTACAAGTGACATTTTGAAGGTGGGGTTGGCAGATAAAAAATGTTTGCTTAAAAAAGGTGGGGGTGATTGTTGTCAGAATTCTCCCAGCTGACATTATGAAGACACTAGCTCTTGTCCTGTTTCCTTTTCAATCCAGTCCCTTGACACCTTTTACTGAGCTGCTGTACACCATACAGTGCAGAATATGAAACAGTCCACTTTGAGATTCACTCACGAGATCAGTGGAGACTCAGCTATATTGTTAGCCTGTCTGCCTGTGGACCATGTCAGAGATTGCTGCCGTGTTAATCTTTTATGAGGCTGATAAAGCTTTTTTTTTTTCTTTCTTTTTTTTTTTACTGTAAGGGAACCTATCATGTTAGTGTGGCCTGCTTTCTTCTGGTCTCCAGTCTTTCCTCTTTCAGAAGACATGTTACCTTTCATTCACAGGATGAAATTTTTACCAAAACAAAGATGAGAGCTCTAGTCTGCCTTTACTCAAGGTTTTTAGAGTGAGAATCTAGTCCAACACGTGATTACCATTTATGGCACCAAACCTTTGAAACTTTCAAACAGCAGTACTGTTATAATATCTGTCAATCATGTTTAACTCAAAGGCAATTTACTCTTTGGTCCTACTGTGCTGTCGGTCTATTGTTCAGTGATCCAACCTCCTATATGTTTTCATGCTTTTCATTTTGTACTTTTTTTCCTTCACTTTTCTTCTAGACTACTGGTTTGTGATTGATTTTCAGTGTTTGTTTTGGAGTTTTTGGTAATCACCAAACTGTTATCATTGCTCTAAAACTGCTTAAATAGATAATTCAAGTCTCTTTTGGTGATTTTTGCTGCTTTGAAATTTTAAGTTTTATATCTCTAGATGAGATGTGTAAAAGGAGCAAAATATTTATAACAGCAGGTTGTTTGATAGGAACTGCTAAGAAATAATATGACTTGCTAACACATTTCATCATCTGCCCTTTTTTGGACAGTATGTATGCTATATGCTAACTATAAACATGTTGTCATGTGAAGACAACTAAAGTCTTCCAACACCAGTGAAGGGTTTGGTGTCTACACCCATGTCAGCTTTTTTGTAAATGAAAGGCTTAATATTCACAAAACAGCTAACTTTTTGAATTTTCACCAATATCACTGGATTGGAATCAAGTGGTATCCAGAGCAAAGGTCCCTTAAGGAGCTTTGCAGTTGTGCTACCTCATAAAAATTTTATTTAACTTTTTTTTCCCATTTCATCTCTTCTCTGCTGAGAAACATTGCATGTCAGGGATGTGCCATTTTGTTTGGTGACTCATCAAGTCCCCCTGGCACTAATTTTCTTTTTTATACTGTTCCAAAGGTCAAATAGGAAAAGTTTTTAAAGGTCATACCTTGCAAAAACGATTCACTCTACCACAGTCATGTAAAGAAATTACACAATGTTTAACAATGGATTCAGACTTTTGTTTTAATGTCAGTTAAGTGAAGTTCTGCAAGTTGTTCACTGAAAAAAAAAATCTTGCATTAATGTTCAGTACTTATGTTTCTATGCTGAACACATGAAAAAAAATGAAGTTGCTTCAGTCAGGAATGTGGGCTTCTCTTGTTCCTTATCTCTTTCGCTCCTGATCTGTCTTTATTATTTGACAGCAAAAAGATTCAGAGGTACAATTAACATCAATCTGCCACATAGCTCAAATAAATGACTTCAAATAGACTCCACTGCAAGATACCGCAACATACTGCAGAATGAGATACATTTACAGAACCAGCAATCCCCCACAAAGACAATTTGCTTTCAATTTAATGTCAATGATCCAATATCCAAACAGCCTTTAGATAATGCACCATTACATGTGCAATACTACACATGAAAAAGCAGTAAAAAGATAATTTTTCTTCTTTTTTTACAATACAGTATCTAAAATCAAGATGAAGCCTTGCAAAAATGCCATTTCTATTATTATGTTTGTGTTTCTCAACATCACAAACAATATGGTACGGTGCAAAATCACAAATAGATGAAAGATAAAAAATATATACATAAATAAATGTGATAATAAAGGAGAATGTCTGATATAAAAGAAACAACACTCAAACCATGTTTTTTTCTTTTAAATGTTTGGATTTTCATGAAATTTATTTAGTAAAGGGATTGTGGGTTTTGTTTTTGTTTGTATGCGTTTGGCAACAGGTCTTCTGTTATTCATTTTCTTCCCATAGTAGTAACTCATCAATAATGATTTTCTTCAGTATATGATTTTTTTTTTCATTTCAAAAAAGTGTTTCAGCCTATTGCATAATATTGCCTCTTGAAGGAGATTACCTCTACTTAATTTACTGTAAGTAAATCCATTACTTTGTTTGTGGTAGATCATGGTATTACTAGCTACTTAAAGGTAAAATGGAAAAATAGCAGCTATTATAAAGTATTTGTTGACTTTTCCAACCCCATATGGATGGAACAAATATATTACTAAACATTCTGATTTTGTATTATTGTGTTGCAAATGTAACTAAATCAAGAGGAATATTTATCAGTTTTGCTAACATTTTCCCTGATTTCAACCAGGTTAAATAATTTCAAGGTTTGACCTTAGTAAGCAAAAATATGTCTGATAAAAACTGAGGAAGATCTGCAGGGCTGCACATTTCTATTTATTTCAAAATAATTTCCCATGAACTTAAGTGGGCAAAAAGTGTGAATACAAATTAAATCGATGTCTTCTCCTCCACCAATAACTCTTACTTTTATGCAAATTTATCATAATAGGCAAAATGCATGCTGAGAGGCCTTGGAAGAACAACAATCTAAAGGGAAATCCACATGAGAAGAGAATGTGTTTAGCTGGAATACACAAATGTCCTTTTTAAGAACAGAATCAATATTCATTATTTCGAAACTTTACCTCAACAAATCTGGGACATTTCATGTAACATGCCATGTCATTTTCTTTGATTGCATGATGAATAGATTTAGAAGGGAAAATACACAAAATGTATTCTGAACCATACAAAGTTTCAGGCACACGTGATTTGACCATCTAAATGATGGTGTAGAAAAAAGTGATAGAAGCTGTTTTTAAATCTATTTTACACTGTACATTAAGTTTTGCCCTTCTCTAGCATTGTAATGCATAAGATATAATTTATTCAATTACCTTCCGTTGTGGACCAAGTTATAATTAGATATATCTAAGATCACAATGTGGAGGTCATGTGATAAAGCTGTGGTGGTGACAAGGGAAAAAAAAAGTCAAAATCTGCCTTTTATCATCATCACTACAGGATACTAACCCTTTTTTTCGACTAACTTCAGCTGTCAATTATCAGTGGCACTAAAGCTTTTACAGAAAGTATGTCACATATAGCAGTCCCATCTCTGTGAATGGCTGCCCTACTTTGGCAATGTTTAATGACCTTTTAAATAAACTTCACTCCAATTTTTGAGGACATTGATGAAATTTCTGATAAAAGGACTTAGAAATGTAGTCAAACCTTTGCACACTTTTATTCTTCTCAGACAGGGGCATACCTTTTTCATCTAGATGGCTGCAGAGTATTAAAGATTTAAATGCACTTACATCTCTTTAGACCAAACTGCATCTTGCTCCTTTTTCAGCCTTATTTTACACTGCTACTTTTCAGCCTGAATCACAATTACCATTAAAATCAAGCAAAGAAAGATTGTTCTCTTTATTCTGAATAGGAAACAAATTCTTGTTTGTGCCATTTTATTTTAGATGAGCTTTTAGTGATTCAATTCTTTCCACAGTACCCCTGTCTCTTTAGATGTGTTTTTGGCTTCTAAGATTAAACCAAATTAGATATATTCTTTACCATGCAGTTACTGTGTTTGAGTTGACGCCATCTGTCTCAGAAAATAGATGTCTTGCTTTAAAACAAAAAATGGCTAAGCTGTGAAAAAAAATCTAAAATAGCCCAGATTTGACGACTTACCACACATGAACGTGTGACAGAATACACTAAAACATTCAGAAGCTGCAGTTTTCCAATTCTCGCTTACCCTTAGCTCTAGAGAATATTATATTTTTATAAAGTGACTTTTCTCTCAGGCTTTTGATTTCAGTAAGGAGTTGTATGTCTATATTTATTTGTACTTTCAAATTACTGAAGAGATAAATGAGATTAGATAAATCTTTCAATGTACAACATACAGTCTGCAATAGTACAATGAGATTGGTCAACTGGCCCATGTAAGGTGAACAGAAATCCTGTATTCTGTATAAAAAACCATTCACACAATAAGACAAAGAGTGCTGTCATAAAACAGATAAACTATTGCATGATGTATATTGCACATGGCCCACTTCAGGAAAGCAGGTCATTGATCAGCTATTGTACTGTTTTAAAACCTGTTTCTGAGTCTGTTAGTGTGTGACCTCACCATCTGCAACCCAAGGGCAGCAGCTCAAACACCAGGTGCTCTGGGTGTGTACGATCCCTCAGAATGCTGCGTGCCCTCATGAGACAGTGACTTCTGAAGAGGTCCTTCAGGGAGGGAAGTGGGTGGCCGACAATCTTCTGAGCAGTGTTGATGACCCTCTGTAGTACCTTCTTGTGTACAGTTTTCAAACCATACAGAGATGCAGTTAGTAACCACACACTCACTGGGGCAGCAGTAGAAGAAAGACAGCAGCTTTCAGAGGATCCTCAGAAAGTGGAGACATTGCTGGGCCTTTTATACAATCCCAGAGGTGTTAGAGGTCCATACATCCATGTGCAGACCAAGGAACCTAAAGCTGGCCACACTCTCCACACACTCCCCAGTGTTGGTGATGGGCTGCAGGTCAGACTCCCTCCTTCTTAAGTCAACAATCATCTCTTTGGTCTTAGAGGTATTAATGACCAAGTTGTTACCAGCAGACCGCCCTGCCAGCCTGGTGGCTTCATCCCTGTATGCTGTCTCGTCACCATTAGAGGTGAGCTCAACCAAGGTGTCATCAGCAAATGTGAAAAAAAACCCTTTTTATTCTATAAAAAACATATTATTCTTATATTTGAGTTTTAAAATTGTAATATGCCTATGTGTTGCATGGGAAAGTGCCACCAAAGCTCAAAAATGGTAAAACTTCTATACCCCTAACATTTACAAACATTTCATGCTTTTATTTTCATTGAAAATTGTAAATTTTCTTCTTCTTTTTTTTTTTTTTTTTTTTTTAGAGGATCGCCTGTTTGCAGCTTATCCTGTCTTATTCATTTTTCTCTGTCACACAAACCAGATGTATAGTATCTTTAACCAAATCCAGAAATCTCCAACTTGGCAACTCCATCTCTGACATCCTTCTATCAATGTAGTGTGCTGATGTACTACAGAATCAAGTTCCTGCCCTATCAGACACTGTAATTTCCAAGGGCCTATGTACTTTCTCTTGGGAGACCAAAAGCATATTCTTGCATTGAAATTAATATAACTTTTAATTATAAACTTTGCTGTTAAGTTAAAGTTGGTCAGGTATTTAAAAAAAAAACAAGTTAGGATAAGCATTAAAAAACATAAATAGAACCACATGGATAAGCCTATATGATAATTAATAAAAGATCACAGGTGGATATCATGTAAATCTTTAGTGTCTGTCCAGTCTGCCATCTTTATTACGATGCTACAACTAAACATTATGGACATGTGCACAAATGTGCATATTTTGGCTACTGAATACAAGAATCAACCAATCACATCACAATTCAAAAAATGCTGAATAAGAAAAAGGTTTAAATATCCTGAAAATGCAAATCATAAATAATACCTATTATTTTATTTGGACTTTTCTGCCAACAGACATACTAACCAAGGACATTTCCCCTTTATTCTCTTTAACTTAATTTCTTTCATTCATATAGCTGTATGTTTGCACTTTATACATATAATACAGCATAATCATAACAAGAACAAAAGAAAAAAAGAACAAAAGAAAAAAAAGGTCAGGAGAATTGTAGTATTGCCATCTTTTTTAGGAATATTGACTCTGTCTCTGCTTTTAAGTCAGAACTCAAACCCTACTTATTTAGGCAAGCATTTGAATTATAATGTCTTTCTTTTATGTTCTGCTGTTGTTTTAATTGTGCTTTTATGTGTTGATTGTTGTATGGTGACCTTGAGTGCCATGAAAGGCGCCTTATAAATAAAATGTACTATTATTTTATTATTATTATTATCTTTTGTCATAACATCATGACACAAAAAATGGACACCGATTTTATTGTTCCATTATGTTTTTTTTTTCTCTTGTGAACATATCATAAAGTATCCAACAATAGGGGGTCATCATCATTGAAATTTAAAAAAAAAAAAAATTCTCCATCCCTTTATTCATGATACATTAGGACTGCAGGCAGGATAGTCCCATACATTTGCCTCATCTTTTTCATCCATGCCTTTGTAAGTTTTGGAGAATTTTGTTTTTCATTCTTTCACCAAGTAACACATAGATGTCCTGAAAAAAAAACATGTGCTCTTGAAGGCATCATATTTCTATGTATTTTTCTGAATTAATTAATTAAATTTGCTGACACAATCCCACACCCTGGCTTTTGGATGTGCTGCTTTTAATACTCTGGATGATCATTTTCATCTTTGGTCTGAAAATCCAGGAATTGCTTCCATCAAAAAAAAAAAAAAAGTTCCTAAATATTGATTTTTCAGATCATAAAACACTCAAATTTCCACAGTATCCATGTGGGTATATCAGACAGACAGTTTTTGATTTAATTCTGTTTCAGAGATGAACAATCAAACTTTTGCCTGGCATGCACTAAAATTCTAAGATTCCTTATTATAAGTTATATTTTGTACTGTCATGTTTACAGTGTACTCAGAGCTTTCTTGCAGGATTCAGAATTGCATTAAATTGCATCCTGTTTGTGGACTGATGGATACACAGTCAGCACAATAGTCATAACAACATATACTGCAGGTCCAGTGTGCAGGGTGTAATAACATCTGACACTGTCTATTGCACAGTGCAACAATTACTCTCCCGTGAAATCAACCTTCCTTTCCAAAGATGGAGGAAAAACACCAAACCTTCCACTTTTGAACCTCCGTTACTGCAGTGACAGGATATTTCATATATGGCTCAGTAACAATGAGGACCCACGTATTTTTGGATATTAATTGTTCATTCTTAGGTTGTAAAATTAGAATGACTCTTCTCGCAGTTCTACACTAATAAAAACATAGAAATGGCCATTAAGTTGCATTTCTACTACTGGATAGCTAGAAATGTTACAGTGTTTCCAAATCTGATAATCAGGAATTTTGACTGGAAGCCTGTTCAAAGAGTTTCACAACTCTTCACACTGATGCAACCATTTAACACCTCATGACACTGAGAATGCATACATATTCAGTATAAAAGCAAGATACTAATTAGAATAGTGATGTGATTTGATAAGGTAAAGCAGAAGTAGAAGTATGAATATATTAAAAGTAAATTAATTCAGAAAAGCAATGAGCCTCAATTTGCGTAACGGCTTAAATTAATGAGACATAATAAACCCTACTGAAAATGTTGCAACAGACTGATGACTGCTCTTGAATCAGGTTTTGCTTTTTTTAATCACCCTCTCTGGTCTTCCTAACCTACCTTTCATTGCTCTACTCTTTTGCCTGTGCTGCTCTGTGTTTCTCTACCTCAAAGAGAAAACATCTATGAGAGAAATGACAGAAAGACCAGAAAGAAGGTGTAGTCTTTTTTTTCCCCATGATGACTCTCCCTCTTTTGTCCTTATAAATCAGCACATCATAATCCAGTCTTTAGTAGGTATTGAAATTATGTAAGTAAAACCTTGGATGAATAATAAATTATAGAGTGTAGCAATGTGTCATTATTAACATAACAAAATCTGAGATAGAGGCAGTGTGGGCAGGTACACTGCATGATTCAGTAGTCTCTGGAACCATATTTAGAATTATTTATGTTTTATTTATTTATTTATTTAGCATGTGATCAATCTCTTACATCCTTGTGCAGGAATTTTGGATGACTATGTCCTTTCATTTCAATGAGGTGAGCAGGCATTTGTTTAGCTGTTCTGCTCTCCATTCTAAACTTAACCATTACGAGACTTTTCTTTTCATTCTTTAGATATTCTGTTTTAAATATGCCTATGTTTCTGAGTTAACTTATGACATGTCCATTACATGCAATAGTCTTATAATCCTTCCCACATTGATATCAGAGAACATATGCATCTCTAAGAGCATTGTTGCTATTTTCCCTCCTTGGTATTTGTTAACACACACCTAAATGCTCTAGACCTGCCCAAAACCTCTGTTTAATAGAGATAATGCTCAATTCATTAAATGCTTTTGATTAGGAGCTACTAACACTTTTAACTCACATGGTAGCAACAAAGGTATATTTAGTTTCTCACAACCTGCTTCTGCATTTCAACTTAGTGTTTTGTAAAATAAATAATGATAAGGTGTGATACAATTTGGGTGTGTTTAGCCTCTAGTTCCTGCAGATGTAATGCAGGGGCTTGAGTAAAACAAATAAAACAATCCCCAAATGATAAAATTCAGAAAAAAAGGTTCCTGCAGTTAAAATGTAGCTATAAGCTGTAAGGTAAGATATGTGCTTGTGAAAAAAAGCTGTTCATGAATCTATGCTTTGGGTTATAGGCACGGGCAATCCAACAGTCCCCACAGTCCAAAAATATGCATTAAATCAAATTGGCGATTTGAAATTGACTTAAGAGTAAATGCCAATGTGTATGTCTATTTGTGGATTTGCAACCTAACAAAATTTTATTTTATTTTTTATTTTATTTAATTTTTTACGTTAAGGTTTATAACTTTCATTAAAACACAACACTACCAGGTATAGTACTGGTAAGACTAGCTATTTCACTCCAGAACAAGTGAGGGGCTCTTGTTCCCAATACTTGTTTGCAAAGTTAGCATTACAGAGCCATACATGTTGTTCTGTGAGACTTCCAGTCTTGTTCCACCTGTGTGTGAACAAAATGCCATCAGCAGTGTTTCATAGGTAAGGCACTTATCAGCTAATTCCACATGAATTTCTATCTTACTGCACTATCTAGACACTGAAGGATAATGATCATATGAGACTGGAAGTATAAATATTAAGAGTTAGGCGCTGCAGATCCTCGAATTCAATAGAATTACAAACCAAAAGAGAAAAGGAAAAATCATGTCTTCAAAGGACACAACAACAAATTGTTAACAACAAAAGTAAGAATGGGAGTGATGGACTGTCTTAACAAATTGTTTCATTTTAGGAAGAAAGCAAAGCCTGGCTACAGGTAAGAGCCTCTCTTTGGATAATTGCTTCAGAAATGAATTCATTTAACCTAGCCACAGTTTTTTATTTTATTTTCTTTCTTTAAACAACCAAACAGTCATGTTGTTGAAAAGATGATTCATTAGGGTCAAATTATTGGTCTGTAAAAAACAAACAAACAAAAAAGGACTGAGACTTTTAAGTAGACTTCTACACTTGATTAAAACCTGGATGGAAAAATTATTGCAACCTTTTAATAAAATAAATGTTTTAACACTGGGTATGTTCATTGAAGCGGTAACAGAGTGAAGCTGAAGGTGGTCCAACAAATTAATAGAGAATTTTTTTTCTGGCCAGTCAGTGGATGCCAATGATGAATAATGCCATTTATCACAAGGACAGATTTTTGTGATAAAGCCTTTGGTAATTTAGAATGTGCTTTTAAATAATTCTCATTGAAAGATGATATGTGAACTTAAGGTTTTTCTGGGTTTTAATAACTAAGACACTCAACTACGTCAACTCTGATCCTTTTATGACTGATCTATTATAAACAAAGCTAATCAATTTGTTTTCAGCTCTGTAGAGCAACACAAACACAATTTAGACTGTGAAATAACATCGATGAGGATATCCTCATCGAGGTAACTACATCAACACAAACGCCTGAGCCATTTTATGTCTGGACTTTTTAACCAAGTGCTCTTACCTGAAGAAGACCTAAGATGGGTCGAAACGTCGTTTTTTAGCACTATTTTGTTCTTAAAAAACCTTTGGCTCATTTGGATTGCTTTTAACCTGGATTTTTATAACTTTTTATGGATTATTAAAGTTTTTAGCATTTTTTAAAATACTTCCGGCTCATTTGGATTGTCTTTGCTTTTAACCTGGATTTTTATAACCTTTTATGGACTATTGAAACCTTTTAAAAGTTTTTTTAAACTATGCAAAATGAATGAATGGACTGAAGTTCACTATAATAGAAGACGACAAAACGAGACCAGAGAAATGAAATGCCACGACGAAGGAGGGAGGATTTCCCTCCTTCCACTCAACCAAGGTATCGGGATATGAATAATCGCCATAACTTCCTGCAGGGACAACAGAGAAGAAATCATATCCCTGCACTAATGACAATAGGCCCTCGACGAGTTCCGACACAACGGATGGACCGTCCATCTTCCTTTGGAAGAGATTTCCCTTCAACAACATCTACAAAAGCAAAAGTGTTAGAGTGACAAAAACAAACATGGAATATTCTTCAGGTATCAGGTGTGCCTTGTCAATCTTCACTTGTGTCAAAGTACAATTAATATATAGTAAAAAAGGCCTACTCAATAACTGTGGTCATCCATATTACCCCAAACAGAAATAGTTTAATGACTCCAAAAGTCATTAAACTATCAATCCATGATGAGACAAGGTTTCACTTAAGCCAACCCAAGACAAAAAAAAAAAAAAATCCTAGGACACGCCTTTGCTGCAGAGAATTTTTGGCATCAACAACCTCAGAAATCCCAAGTTAACAACACTTCACATTAGAGTGGCTTAAAGTTCAAGTGACAGACTCATCTCAATATCAGATGCTCAGAGGAGACTGTGAATCATGCCTGTGCACTGAAACTCCTCCAAAGACACCACCACAGAGGAAGTCCAGTAAGAAGAGAATTACTTGAGCAAACAAACATAAATAGTGGACAGGCTAGAGAACAGGCTAGAGAATAACACAGCCTGTTCTCTTTAGACAGAGGTGCCGTTGTAGAGGAACCTCTCTAGCTCACAAACGAAATGGAGAACGAAAGCTTTAGCATCAGTTTTTATATGAAGTGGAAAGATGGTGGGAAAATTAAAAAAAAAAATAATACTGACAAGGAAAAGTATGTGAACACCTTGGACGTAACTGCTTTTCTGTATTAATTTGCCATAAAATGTGATCTGATCTTCATCTAAATCACAGTTGCAGACAAACATAATGTACTTAACCTGATAACAGAAACATTTATAATTTCGTCTGTCATTACTGAGCACACCGATGAATAATTCAAAGTACTGGATTAAAAATTAGGTGAACCCACAGACTAAAGCTCAACTAGAGTCAGTAACTTGCACTCAATTAATAAAATTAGCTTGGACGTGGGACTTGGAGCCACTTTGGTTGAGAAAAGACACTAAAACATTATATGCCTTCAGTTTTTAAATAGTATCGTGGCGATGTGATCCGTGCTTCACCAAATGAATCAGATGACCAAGAGTGTAGTACTGATCTGTACGAAGTGGGATAGAGATACAAAATCATCCAAAACGTTTAAGCATCCAACAGTTCATGTCTAGAGAACTGAGTATAAATGAAGACTGTCTAGTACTGTGGTTACTCTTCCTAGAAGATTATGTAAATCATTTGTCTGACGATTAGATCAGCCAACATGGCTTCAAAAACAAAACACAGAATCGTTAATGTGGTAAAGGTAAAGAAGAATCCGTGAATAACAGCTAAAAGGTTGAATCACTGGAACTGGCAAAAATGTCTCTTTATGAATTTGAGACACTGAAAAGGCAGGGTGTGTATATGGCAGAGTACTGTGGAGGAAGCCACTGTTCTTAAAAATAAAATAAAATAAAATTAAATTAAAATTAAAATACAAATACAATCCTGCATGCCTCCATTTTGCCAAAGGGCACGTAGGCAGTCTGTAATGTTACCAGGTGAATGTTTCATTTAGATGGAGCTAAATATAGTGTATAAAGATCCTATAGTACAATATAGTATGATGCAAAAAGGGCACAACTTACAACATTAAATAAAATTGTTGTGCCAGAGATGAATAATGGTGAAAGGAGCATCATGATTTGGGCTTGCTTTGCTGTTTCAGGTTCTGGATCAACAGCCATCTGTTAGAGAAAAATCTATTCCCAAGTTTATGAAATTATCCAACAAAATGTCAGGTTACCAAAGGAAGGAACAAAATTCAGAAAAGCAAATCTAATCATTTATTGACTTTACCACAAATCATGGACATTTTTTATTTAATTGAAATATTTTTACTTGCTGAATTTAAGGATGGAAAGTTTACTTTTTCTATCTATCTCCATTTTTGAATAACATATTCAGAAATAGATGCTATAACAAGGGAAATTAATAAATCTAAAAGCAGTAAAACTTTTCTGTATTGACTCCTGAATTTATGTCATTCAACTTATAATTTCTCTCAGCTGGTTCTTTACAACCATCAAGAGCATCCAAAATCATATGTTGAGTGCACTGCCTAAAAGGATTCACCAAATGATATGTTTGGTGGGTTCTTCACTCTCTCATGGGCCCTCATAACAAAAGCTGCAAAATACCAGTGCACCAATGAGCAGGTGAAATGCACAAGTCTCCTGTCTTCCAGGACTGTAAATTGCAGCTCTAGTGTTATGCAAATAAAGCTTATGAAAGCAAATTATACAGCAGTGAGAACATTTAAGTGTCCCTATGGATAGGATAAAATAACAGATGCTTTGCATAGCGGTAATGTACTTGGCTTCTGTGTATGTTTTGACTGTCATCAGGTAGATGCTGTCCTACTCCTAGCTTGTTTTGCCCTCAGGACATGGTAAAAATCTTTATCAGATATTCACTGAAGCAATGCTTATCCGAAACTTGTATCCCAACATGTGGGCCCCTGCTAAGCTGTATATAAATGAGCATAGCAAAGCCACAAATATTTACTGCTTTTCCTACTCTGCCTCAAATCCCATCACATATCAAAACACTCAATGGATGTGAAGTTTTTCGTATCTGTCGGGCAGAGAGGAAAATGATCAACTACAATATTTTGAACAAATTGAAGACGATTGTGCTGACAATCTGATTTAAGTCCCAGAGTAGCTGTATTTGTTTAACAAAAATATACCCCCCCCCACCCACCCAAATGATCAACTACAATATTTTGAACAAATTGAAGACAATTGTGCTGACAATCTGATTTAAGTCCCAGAGTAGCTGTATTTGTTTAACAAAAATATACCCCCCCCCACCCACCCA
>JAOWBL010069835.1:0-18881 GCA_028564865.1 Zenarchopterus dispar
TATATATACATATATCTGTGTGTATGTGTATATATATATATATATATATATATATATATATATATTTATATATATATATGGTGAGGGTAACAACATACTGTAGATAGACCAGTAAACAGAGTGTCAGTGCCCTCTACTCCTCAACAGACCAGTACAGAGTCCACATTACTGCAGATGCTGCCTTGATTAACCTGTAGATCTCCTACTCCATTCTTCCCTCACTCATGAACAAGACACCAACATGCTTAAAATCTGTCACCTGAGGCAAAACCTACTGAGTACCTGGAGAGGATGTTCCATCCTTTCCTTACTGTGAACCATGGAGAAGGTCCTCCATCCTTCTTCACCCACACGTATGGAGTGGAGGGGACCTCCTAGCAGGACCACATCAGCTGGACAAAACAGAGATTAAATCCTGACATCACAAAAACCAGACCTCTACCACCTCTTGGCAGCACATTATGTCCATAAAAGGTCTGAATAGAATTTGTGCAAACAATACATTACATTGTGTTTAGCAGACACTTTTATACAAAGTGATTTGTCAGAATTGAGGTTATTCTTTAGTTTGAGGGTATGTCGGGTCCTCTTCAGTGTTTGCTGTTTCAGAGATCCCTGAGATATTTTGAAGGAAAAGCTATCTATTGTCAGTTTGATGGATTGAGATGAAGCTTAAGTAGAACAGATGGTCCCTGAAACAATAGTAGTCCTGGTCAGTGTTAGAGATTTGACTGATGCTCCTTTACTGGCCTCTTTGCATCTATGGTCCTCCACCTGTCTTTATCTATGTTCTTCCATCTATCTTCATCTATCTTTATCTATGTTCTTCCATGTTAGAGATCTCTCATTAACAAAAACATCCAGTCAACATGAGGTGCATACATGTACATTTTTATGTTGTTTTTAAACATTTTTGGCATCACACAAAAAGTAGAAGATGAAGTCTAAATTATAGCATGGTTCTTTTTATCTCTGTTGTGTACAGTGTGTCTTAAGCCCTTCTTGGATTGATACTTGTTAAAAACAGTCAAGTGTGATTTTCCTCCCGTTGTTGAGTGGATTCTTCAGTTTTGTTTGTTTTGTTTTTTGTTTTTTTTTTCTCTTTCATTCTGAAATAGTTTTTGTCAGGCTCATAACAAAGCCACTGGTTTTTCTGCTGTAAACCCAGACTGTGTCCTGATGGACGTTTTTTCTCCTTCTACATTCCTCCAGTTTAAGGATCAGGTTGTTCGTGAGGCCGTGGAGAAGATTTGCCGGGAGTTCTCCGGACAATGCTGCATCCATAAACCGCTAGGGGGAGGAGGAGGAGGAGGAGGAGGAGGAGGAGGAAGAGGAGCAGGTCGCGGAGCAGAGGCCCAGCAGGTTCCTGAGGTGGCATCCTCCACCTTGCCTGGAGCTCCAAGCTCCTCCACACCTCCCTGCTCCTCCTGCAGGGGGCAGACCACCGGAGGAGGCTTCCAGTGCAGGTATGATGTTTTCAGGCAGCAGAATAAATCATGTTGAAAGAAATTACAAGAAAAAGGAGAAAACTTGTTTATTTGGACTGGAAGACTTCCAAACTACAGAAGGAACAAAGACCAGTGGTCTCCAGTTAAAGACTGGTGACAGCAGCATAGATGTTCAAACACTCTGACCTGGTCCAAAGCTGTCCTTTGTTTCTGTTCACCTGAAATGGATAAAAATCCATTGGTCTGCACTAAAAAAAACTAACCAGGTTAGAGAAGAACCTGTGAGTCTTAGTTTTGGGTTTGCTGGTGGAAATGGGATCCTTTTGAGAAGGAAATTTTGTCTTCGAAAAAATAAAATATTGAGGTTACATGTTTTTTTCTGTACACTTATGTGATCACTTTATATCAATAACTGTCTGGTCTACAAGCCTAATAAAAGTTTTTACCTTCATATATTACCCAAGTCATTTCAAAATAAAGCATTAAGTCAAATTTGCCTATATTAACTTGATCTTAAAGTCTTACACCCTTCACGAGCACTGCACTCTTCACAAGAACACCAACTGTCCATCATCCACTGAGCTGTTTTCCCAGTAGGCAAACGGCAGAAGTTCCAGCAGGGAGTCTGTGATGTCCTTCAGGTGGCTCAACACCAGTCCTTCAGAGGAATTTATGACTACTGTTATCAGATTTCTATTCTGTATTGAGCAATACCCAGATTCTAGGTAACTGACTGCAGGTGAAGAGGAACATGAAAATGAACCAGCATTTGAGACCTATGGCTGAAAGTAGCAGAAGTTCTCAGGTTCAGGAGGAATCAGACATCTGTTAACAGAGAAGCCAAGTACTCTGTGTCTGGAGGTTATAAAACTGAGCACTGCCTCCAGGTCTTGGTGTGAGCTCTTGATTTAGACTCTTTTCTTCTCTTTCACTCTTCTGTTTTTCAACTCCAACCCACTTTCACTCTACAACCCTTTTATTCCCATCCACCACCAGTGTCTGTACTTCCTGTACTCTGTGCGAGCCGTGCAGCTTCTCCCATGATCCCAGTCACAACCTAGTGAGAGCACGGACTCCCCTGTCCATCCCAGAACATGGATCCCCGGCACCGGACCACAGCAGGTTCCATCTCACACCGCCACAGATATTTTAACATTGTTGTTTTAAAGGATTTTGTGTAGTTTTGAAGTCAATGCAGATTCACAGATCCTTATTTGAATAAGTCACCACTAATTTCTTATCACATAGATTTATAAAGTGTAGGAAAAATGTGCTCTTAAATACACATCAGGAAGAACTGGAAAAATAAAAATACCAGGATGAACACGTTGGTTTGACCATGAATTTTTATCCTTCAGCAGTATTGTGTAAAATGAACTGAGCTTTTTACAAATTAGACATCTTATGTTGCTAACTGGACATGTCATGTGACTGAACATAGATATGGTCATCTGTTGAAGTATTCATTTTCAACTCTGTTGTATAGATTTTACAGACGAGGTGACCGCAGTTTCCGGAAGGCAGAGAAACAGCGTCTAAAGGCTGAAAAACGGCTACTGAAGGCTGAGGTCAAAGAGATTAGAAAACAGCTAAGGATGGAGAGGCGGGGCATACAGTGGAGCTCCTCCCACACCGATGGAAGCTCCTCCCCCATCCTTCTGCAGCCCAGAGCTACCCAGCACAACAGTCCTGAGTAGGTTTCAGAATGAAAAAATAAACATATAATTTACACTACATTTTAACTCTAAACGTGTACGGAATGTGGTTTTACACAGTCATCCTTGCTAAATTTTATGGACATACCTGGAACAGATATGGTCTTGAAGACAGAAGATGATGTATTAAAATGTTATTGTACTTTTCTGTATTATTGCTACCATCATAGAAGTGGAAATGTCCTTTGGACACTGATACCACCCCAGACTGTTAAAGAATCTGGGCTCTGATAACAGAATTGGCTCTTGATAACAGTTTGAATAATACCTCTCCTCTTTCTGGAGCACGCAGAGTTCATTTCTTCCAAAAAATATCTTGGGAACTAATATTGGGAACATAAATCAGAGTGTCATCTGCACATAGACTGACATTTGTATTTATTCAAACCAAGTGGCGCTGAATGTTATCATGTAGAATTTAAATGGCAGAGGTGCTCATACAGAACCTTGTAGTACTCCTCATTTAGTACAATCCCTGTTTCTATGTTGATGACCCATCCCAGATCCTGCAGAGTCCAGATATGTCCCCTCTTGACAACTTTAACATAAGGCACTCTCTTTTTTTCTTTTTTTTTTTTTAACTATAAAGTTAAAAGTGTGATTATTTAATGTATCTCAGTATTGTAGTTTTGAGAGAACCAGTATCTGAAAATAAATCAGTCATAGAACAAATTAAGTTTTATATGACTAAAAGGTATCTGGATCGAGCACTGATTAATGTAACTTTTAATATTTTCTTAGACTTGGTGACTAAGGAATTATTGTGTTTTTCTCAAGCCTTTATAGGCATGTACGTCAAGGCCAGTGATCTTGTCTGATAATTGCACAAAGAGCTATTTGTTTGTTGTGACATTGCAACCAGATCACTTTAACAGAGGAAATCATACCAACACATATGGCACCATACCAACATATACAAATAACGTTCATATAACACTTGAAATGCAAGCCAGCTCAGCTTCTTTGTATAATAAAACCAACCTCCTTACCTTATACTGCAATCTTTATCTTTTACAATGACTGTAGAAAGTATGGTAAACACTTAGTCTGGTCCTAAACACCTAAAACCAGAGACAAACAGGCATTACATGACTACCTGCCAAAAAGAAATACTGTTAATTCCATATTCAGCTGAAAACCTTTCAACTCCCACAGCTCCCTCCACTGCTGAAATGCCACTTTCACCACTTTCACTGTGCATTCACCAGAGTTTGATTTCATTTCTGTGTTTGTCCACTTTTTCAGTAATCGTCTTACAACCTCTTCATATCTAGCTTTCCTTAAGCAGTGGCACATGAAGATCTACATAATAAAGAGAGGGGTTGTCGTGAGTGTCTGTGCGACTCTGTGATTGATATTTGGCAGGCACACCCCCTTGTTTCTCAAATTACCCAGTTGGTGTAATATCAAAAAATAAGTGTATTTTTTGCAAATGTGGCAAAAACCTATTTACCAACTGCTATCTTAACAGTTGAAATAGAGTAAAAACATAAACATCTTGAATTCAAACTCTCTGTAAAGAGATAAAAATGTCAGGAAATTGAGAAAAAAAAATCCCCACATTTTATATCGATACCAATGTTTGGAAGAGTGAGTAAAAAAGATTTGGAAAGTGTCAAGGTAACAGGAGTAATCCTGAATGGCGATCTTCAGGCGGGGAGATAGATCCCAGCAGATACCAGGAACAATAGAGATCTCTGTTTAGAAGAGGGCAGTTAAGAACAGCTAGGATACTGCATAGAAGCTGCTTTGATTCTGATTGGTCCTTTACTCACACACTCGCTTGAACTGTGGGGGTGCTGAGAGGTTCTGTGTCATGAATAGGAAGGTCACAGATCTGTCATCTGAAGAGCCTGCATGGTAACAGCTTCACCATCATGGTGTATTGTTGCATGCTAACAATGTTGCCAGGTTTTCACAAAAAATGATCAGATGAAAATACGTCAAATAGAGTGGAAAGCTACAATAGTAGAAAAAAAATTGTATAAAGTCTTTAACAAAGACAAAAATTAGGACAACTCCAGATAGAAGAAGGTTAAAATGTTGTTTGTTTTGCAGGCGCCCAAAGTGCCCCTGTCCCATGGGTGTTCCAGCCATGATGGCTGCTTTTCTGGATGAGAACCTTCCTGATGGGACCCGGTTACGTCCTGGAACCAAGTTCATCAAATACTGGAAGATGAGGAACACTGGAACAATTAGCTGGAGCTCTGACACCAAGGTAAACACATTACGTTGTTTAAAAAATGGTGTATATGATCCATACTGATGGTGAAAAGGCATCTGCCAGTCAAAAAGTCAGTGGATTGATTCTTTGCCTCCAAGTCTTCAAATTGAAGTGTCCTTGGACCAGATGCTGAACCCCATATTGATTACTAGATCTTCGTGAATGTGTGCAGGGATTTATGAGAGAAAAACACTGACTCAGAGGAAAGATATCTGAGCAGGTGGTTGTAGACTTAGAAAGTGCTGTGTGAATATGTGTGTGGGTGGTGAATGCTCTAAAACTTGGGCATCTCAGGCTCAGAGTATTCTTGGTTCTCTTACTGGGTGTTTGTGTAAAGTGTCATTTGTTTGAGATGATGTACTCAAACATCTTGAGTACATCACCTCTCAACAGGAGTGCCCCAAGGCTCAATACTTGGGCCACTTCTCTTTCCCAGATACATCACCTCTTCGGGGCAGATTATTCATTCACATGGCTTCTCAAATCACTGCTATGCAGATGATACACAACTCTACCTGTCACTCTAACCAGATCAGTCCAGACAGACACAGGTCACATCTCTGTTCATGGATTTTCATTGGCTACCTGCAGCTCCTCCAATAAAGTATAAGTCTCTAACACTAGTCTACAGGGTGATCTCAGGGTCCACACTTGTCAATATTAACGTAATCTTAAAGGCTTACACCCCTTAACGAGAACTGCTCTCTTCACAAGAACACCAACTGGCCTTGTCCTCTCCTCACACAAGGAGATGTCAGTCTAGTCTGTTGT
This sequence comes from Zenarchopterus dispar, assembly GCA_028564865.1. NCBI lineage: Eukaryota > Metazoa > Chordata > Actinopteri > Beloniformes > Zenarchopteridae > Zenarchopterus > Zenarchopterus dispar. The sequence goes on from JAOWBL010069835.1 coordinate 6,159, forward strand.
CCCATCTGGTTCCTCAATGGTGGAACAAGTTACCAGTCAAGACAAAAGCAGAGCCTGTCCCCCTCTGTTTAAGAAAGTGTTGAAAATTTCCCTCTTCTGTGATGAACTTTGCTCTCTCTTCAACTTCTACTAAACTGCACTTGAATGTCACCTTAGTGACACTTATTTAAATACTTTCTTATTTGCACCTACTTTGTGATCTACTATGTTACTGTAGCTTGATTGTATTCCTATGTTGAACACTTTGGTCACTTTGGAATAAAGCGTCTGCAAATGTAACTTAATGAATGTAGATGTCTAAATTGATTGGAGTGGCCAATGAGGCTTGAAACTTGAAAAACACATAAATATGCACCATTTAGGTTCCACTCAAGTTTCCTCAATAAATGTAAACACTTCGTGAACTTGGATGTAACCTTTTGATTCCTAATTCCTGATGGTTAAGGAAACAGAAATGACTGCGTACACCTGCAGAGACAGTGGATAATTCACTGGGACACTTCAGAAGAGTCAACAGCTGCCATAGTTTGTGTGATCATGAATTTTGGCCAATTAAACCCATTTCCACTCCAGGAGAAATATAAATGTATGAACTTATTTAGATCTGCCTGTACTGTGATGCTTCCTGTTCTTCGTGCAGCTGAAGTTCATGTGGGGGAACCTGGCTGTGGCGTCCGGAGACCGTTGGAGAGAAGTGTCTGTTCCCTTCCTGCAGCCAGGACAGGTAAGACGATGTCAGCCACTAAATGGTTACTCTAAATGGTATTACCTTGGCCTCTAGTACTACAATTAAGAACTGAGGAGTTATTTTTGACCATAATATGTCCTTTGATTCACATATTAAACAGGTTTCGAGGTCTGTGTTTTTTCACATTTGTAATGATATTAAAATTAAGAACATCCTGTCTTAGTCTGACACAGAACAAGTGATCCATGCATTTGTTACTTGAAGATTGGACTATTGTAGTTCTTTATTATTGGGTTGTTCTAAAACTTCTCTTAAAAAACAAAACAAAAAACAGCTCATTCAAATGCCGCAGCCAGAGTTTGAACTTGTAGGAAAGATCCTGTTTCTCCAGTTTTAGCATCATTGACTACCTATAAAATCCAGAATAGAGTTGAAAATACCTCTCTTCACTTATAAAGCTCTTAATGACGAAGCTCCATCATCTCTTGAAGAGCTCGTAGTTCCATATTTTCCAATCAGAGTACTTGGCTCTAAGGCAACAGGTTTATTTGTGGTTCCTAGAATTTCTGAAAGTAGAATGGGAGGGAGAACCTTTGGTTGTCAGGTTTCTCTACTCTGGAATCAGCTCTCAGTTTGCATTCAGGAAGCAGACACCCTCTCTACCTTGAAGCTTAAAACCTTCCTTTTTCGTAATGCTCATAGTTAGGGATATCTCAGGTGCCCTGAAATATCCTTTAGTTATATTGCTGTGAGGCCAGACTGTAAGAAATAATCAAGAGTGGTTTTGAAGCTTCTTTTTCGCCATACTGAGCGTTTGCTTTGGGAAACTGACGGAAACATGCCCACCGTGTGTCAATCAAAGTTAGCTTTGGCTACCAGCTCCTTTAGTGGATGTTCCTTCTGGTCCTAGGTTGGTATTGTGAGCGTGGCACTTTGTGCTCCGGCAGTAGATGGCTCCTACACCTCTCACTGGCGTCTGGCCCACAACGGAGAGCAGTTTGGACCTCGAGTGTGGTGCAGCATTGTGGTGGACCCCCAAGCCCCAGCCCCCATGTTGGCTGATGGGATTCTTGTATCTCCCTGCGCCACTCCACAGGTATGATGAAAGACTGAGTTAATGAAATGAGAAAAATGGAAACAGAATTGTAATTGTATTGATAAATATTGGAATTATATGAATGTGGACAACTTTGTAAATACAAAAACACTGATATAAAGATACTGAAACAAACTGTACTTAAGGACTACTTGGCATGTCTTTGTGTCTGAAATGTTTTGTTTGTTTTTTTCAGGGGAGGAATCCAGCAGCAAAGGAGGGAAAAACATCTGGAGAGCAACCATTAATGTCAGCGGACCAGGAGGAGTTCTGCATTCCCTCTGTAGACCTGCTCACTGCCCAGGTAACGCGTCTACAGCTGTAAATCTGCCCAGGTGTAGTGCTGCCCTTGGCAGATCTACACCTACACATTAAAGCAGTCACAACTGTCAAAGCCATCACATGCTCACACACATGACCTGAGTTTTTAATGAACTGCAGTAGGTCACTAGAATGAATAGTAGGACATTAGTCATGTGGTATGAGTTTACTAGAATGTAGTGCACAGTATGAATTATCTAGACAACTCCACAATCTGCAGGATTCAGAAAAATATCTGTAGAATGTACTGCTTCCAGTATAGAATAAATTTCAGGATACACCTGACTACTCTGCTTCACATTCTGTATCCCATGATGGATTAGGCAACTCTAGTGGGAGTTGATCACAGTGGTCACATGATCAGTTGATAGTGTCAGAGCACAACTCTTTCTGCAGCACCAACGTATGACGAATGACATCTTCTATTATCAGATAGAACAAGGAAGATGTTAAAGATTGGAACCGAAAGCTCAACGACATGAGAATGAACATAAAAGATGTAGAATGAAAGGGGAAAAAAAGGAAAAATAAACAGAAATTAGAGCCAGTGTTTGTGAGTGATCTAAGAAATCACCTGAAAAGCAATGGAAGTTAAAAATTCTTCGGTAGACACTGATGTATTTGACATTTTATAATTTTATTAGGCTTTATTGTGCAGAAGTTAAATCCAGAGAATTTGATATTTTTCTTGAATGAATGTGTATCTTCCACTGATGTTCTGTTTGTCAGTGAGGACGTTGCAGACAACTTCCTCACTGAACAAGAACATTATTCTCTAAATGATCACATTTTGTGTTTGTCATCCCAAAGTACATAACCCTAACCCTACATTATCCAATTTGCACTTCAAACACATTTTTAGAAGGTTCCCTGTTGTCTTTCTGTCAGGATCTTCTGTCGTTCGAGCTGTTGGACATCAACATCGTCCAGGAGTTGGAGTGTGTCCCTAACAACACCCCTGCTGGTAGGACTAGTGGATGCTGGGTCAGAAACATGAACATCCTGGTTAGGAGCCCTGTTCTTGAGTTGGAGAACATGAACAGAGAAAAGGACTCCAAACAATGGAGTTCATGAAGCGATTCTCAGTGCACGTCCTTTACTTTGCTAAAGCGAAACTCCAGTTATTGTTTTGGAGAATCTGGGTTAGGATAGTTAAAGTGAAGTTGTTGAAGTTCTACAAAGTAGGTGATGGTCATTTTGGGCCAGGGTTAAACTCTTCTGAATGAAGTTCTGAGATGATCCAGCAGGATTGAGTCCGTTAGCAGCAGCAGTTTTGACAGAAGAACATTATCCATCATAAGAGTAAAAGGGTTAATGTCTTCATTTGCTGTGTAAATTATAGAGTAGTATTAATGACTACCAGTATTGTATTGATGTGGTGATAGAAAACCCATCATACATGGGTGAATGGATATATATTTTATATATTTGCAAGGGAAATGTACAAATTCCAGCAGCATTCACAACTTAAGGTAAAAAGGATTTCTAAGAATACTAATATTAATTGAAACATCATTAAAAAAAGAAATTCCAGCAGGAGGTCCACTGTAAAGGAGATTGTATAGATGAAGGCGCCAGTGTATAGTTCAGCACATAAAAGTGAAGAATGTTGATGTTAACGTTTCCTCTCTGGGTGGAGTTAAATCACTGCATGGCGTGGAGAAGGAATGATTCCCGTCTGGTTGAGGAGGAGGGTGCTGACAACAGCCTGAGGCTGCTCCTCTGTCTGGAGGTGGTGCTGTCAGGTGGTTGGAGTCGATTATACAACTATCTCATCTTTTATTCCATTCAGATGTGACTCCTTGCATCTCCCCTCTGCCTCAAGATAGCCACCTGCTGGACAAAAGCAGTCCCTCTCTGGGTCTGATACAGGAAGAGACGGAAGTCATCAACAGCATCATGGGTAATAGAGTTTTGTCTTCAAATTTTTTCCAGTGTTAGTGATGTTTCATTAACAGAAAACCTACAGCTTTTGTGAACTGAAACATCTAAAATCCAAAATAAACACAATTTATGGTTCATAAATCATTGAATCTGCCAGCAAATTTTACATCCATTTTCTATGGCTTATCTGGGTTTGGGTCACGGGGCCAAAGGAGACCCCAAGACCTCCATCTATCAGCTAGCTCCTCCAGCTCTACAGGGAGGACATGGGTGTTTCTAAATAAACTAAGACATGTGACCTGGACCTGTACAAGCTCTCCTTCGGGTGGGACACATCTGAAACACCCCCCCTGGAGAGTGTGCAGCAAGCATAACAGATAATTGAGCCTCTCAACTGATTCCTGTTGATGTGGAAGAGCAGCGACTCTGAGCTCCTCCGACATGTTTGAGCTTCTTACCTTATCCTTAAATGGTAGACTATCTCCGAAGAGAACGCTAATTTCAGCAGCTTGTATTGATCTTCTCATTGTTCTGGTCACCAACCGTAGTTCATGGTTGACGAGAGTCGACCACCTGAGGGGCTGACTTTCATTGCAGCTCCCCACCACAACAGACTGGTACAAACTCCACATCACTGTAGATGTCCTGCCAGTCCACTTGTCTGTCTTGAACAAATTCACCATTTTCTGACTGAGGGCTGCGGCATCAGACATAGTGGTTTTAACTCCCGTCCCATTTGCTTCACACTTGCCTGCACCCCACCACCACCCCATCCTCCGCCTACACAACTACATCATCTACAAAGAAGCAAAGGTAAATTCTGAACTTGGTCAACCTGGAAGCCCTCTACCCCCTGGATGCTCCAGGAAATTCAGTTTGAAAAAGTTCTGAAAGGAATCAGTGATGAAAGACCCCTGACTTACTACTATAATGGAAAAAGCCACCAGTCAGGTTCCAGAGAAACCAAATGTCCCACAACGAAGAGCTCAAAACCTCGTACTCCTGAAGCACTTCCCTCAGAAACCACGTGCGACGTGGTTGGGAGGTTCAAGACTGTCGATGGATCCGCCAACCTTCTGGTTGGAAGACTACCTACTGTTTTCTCTGAGCCATGGCTGCTCTGGTGAAGGGGTTCAGACCAAGTGATCACACATTATGTGTGATTAGCAGTACCTGGCTTGCTGAATCAGGAGTAATGTTCTTAGTTTCTTTTCTTTTTTGCACCCTGTTTCTGCATTTTGTAGCCTCTGTTCAACAAATAATGCTCAGCTGAGGTTGTATTAGCCAACAGATTTAGGAAAGGCCGGATGATTCTTTATTTTATTGTCCTGATACATGAATCCTCAGACCTGAAGGAGTTTGCACTTTTTTGTCAACACAACTGTATTTACCTGAAGAAGTAATGGCTTTTACAGTGACAAGACAGCACTTTCTGCCGGGGCTAGTTGGCTGTAAACCCTCACAGAGCTCTGCATGTTTGTGATGAATATATTGTGTCTATTGTGGTCCTCAGATATTACTAAGGGGACAGGATCTGGAGCCGAAGCAGGTGGGATTCCAGCTCAGGAGGAAGGGGACAATGAAATCATTGGGGCCCAGTTTGTTTGTGAGACTCTGATCCATTCAGATACTCTCCAGGAGAACCATGGCTGTCTGAAAGAGGTTTCTCCAGGAACCAGCAAAGGTCAGTCAGAAGTGGTGCACGGGTCTGTAAACGGTCAGTGATCTGTATACGGTGCACAGGTCTTTAGCTGGTTCACAGATGTGTAAACTGTTCACAGTTGACTGTTCACAGGTGCGTGCTGGTTCACAGGACTGTAGAGGGTTCAAAAGTGTGCAGACTGTTCACAGACGGGTAGACTGTTTCTAGGTCTTTAGCTGGTTCATAGGTCTGTACATGGTTCCCAGGTCTGGAGACAGCTCCCACGTTTGGAGATAGTTCACAGATCCATAGACTGTTCACAAAGTCTATAGATGCTTCATGAGGTCTGGGGATGTTGACAGGTTTTTAGTTCATTCACAGGTCTGAAGATAATTCACAAGTATTGAGACGGTTCCCAGGTCTGGAGACAATTTATGACTCTGAAGATGAGTTACAGATGTGAAGATGAGCCACTGGTCTGGTTACAGACAGATGTATGACAGCCTCCCTCCTGTGTGCTTTCAGTGTTGTGTCGGGCTGCTGAGGGTGGATCTTCCTCAACCTCCAACAGTCCACTAAAGCAGCCAGTTGTTAATAGTCATTCCCTGTCCTCCCCGCTGAACGTCTCCCTGCCTGCTCCCCCATCTTTGGTCCCGGGTACAATGCCTGGACCATCTTCAGCGCCGCCCCCGTTGCTTGGTCTGAGTTCAGTGCCAGCTCCTCACCATCATCCACCCAGGACATCTCAGCCATCGGAGCCCACAGGCACAGGTGACTGAGCTGCTATCAGGTTTGTTTAAATTTGAGCAGGAACAGATTCACGTTTCTTCTTGCGTGGAAATGGTACTATGCGATTTTAAAATTTAAATTTGGACTGTTTTATAAACCACATTGCTGGTATCTGCAGATGCTAACAAAGGTAGTATGTAGTATGCTGTAATCTCCAGTTTTCAGCTGACCAGAACACCTCATAGATGTCAGTTACAGAGGTCATGTGATCGGCTGGGTTGGACAGGACAAGAAGATTTAGTTGTCCATGTACAATTGGCTAAACATCAAATAGGCAATGAAGACTTTTTTTCTTTGTTTTACAGAGGGAAAACATTTCATTCTGCATGTGACACTAGCTGGTAGCACAATTGTGGTTTAAGTTTAGGAAACATATTGAAGATATAGAGCGGAAAGAAAACTACGAGAATGGAGTCAAGTAGAATCAAATTCTGTTATTTATGTAGCACTTTTTGTACAATAAGATGCAACACAAAGTTCTTTATAGAATAAAAACAGATTAAATGGACTTATTCCCACCTATCTGGCCACCCCTTCTTCTCCATCCCTAATCTCCATCCAGGATAAAATGTGTGATCAAAAAGAAAAAGAAAAAATGACATGGGTAATATGGCTGGGCTGGAAGGATCAGAGAGGGGACAGTTGAGAGGCTACTACTGGACCTTGTCGTGGTTCAGGGGCCAGATCATTGACAGGTCTCTGAAGAACTACCTGCCGGGGTATGCTGACCAGGTATTCTACTAGCAGGAAATTCTCAACAGTGTATGCTACAAAACCAAAGAAAAACGCAAGAAACATCTCTGTCCCCTCCATATTTATTTTTTCTTTTCTTTCTTCTTTTGCTCTATTCTTCTTTTTTGTGTAACTGGAGGTGTGAAATGTGTTTTTAGGGAGATCGGAAAGCAGGCATTACAATAGTCAAAGCATCTTGAAACTTAAAGTACTTGAAATAAAAGCATGTATCTGCATCTCTGTGTTGACCCGAGAAGCGAAACTGGGACTAGCTGTCTTCTTCAGATGATAAAAACCTGTTTTAACCACCTTCTTAACATGTGGAAAAAACTAAACTTAGAGTCAAAATGGATCCCAGGTTTTCAACTTGATCAGATGTCTTCACAAACAATGCATGTAATTTTGACTCTTAGCCGCAGGACCAATAACTAAGACTTGGGTTTTTTCCTGGTTGAGTTGCCATCCCTATTTTAATAGAAATCAAATATGTCGTCAGTTACCCATGTGTCTTCAGGAGATGATGTAGAGCTTTGTGTCATTAGCAAAGCTGTGAAATGAATTCAGCCTGTTCTAATGACATTTCCAAGCAGGAGCATATCAAAAGTTTAAAAAAAGTGGGTCTAAAGTTGAGGCTTGTGGCACAACATATTTAATTTCTTAAATCTCTGAGCTATATGTCCCAATATTACCAGAAATATTCTGTCTGTGAGATTTGAACCTGTTGCCAGAGAGGCCAACCAGGTCCCTAAGTGTTTTTTTACAAGAATTGGATGTGTTAAAGGCTGCGCTAAGCACCAGTAACACCAGGACTGAAATCTAATGCAAGTCCAAGTTTGACCTAAGATCAATGATGATCTTTAACAAGGCTGCCTCTAAGATGTGGTTCATCCTAAAACCAGATAAAAAAAACCTCTCTCCAAAATTATTTTGTGTGTGTGTGTGTGTGTGTGTGTGTGTGTGTGTGTGTGTGTGTGTGTGTGTGTGTGTGTGTGTGTGTATATATATATATGTGTATATATTTAAATATATATGTATATATATATGTATATACAGTATATGTATGTGTGTGTGTATATGTATCTATGTATGTATATGAATATGTATGTATGAATATGTATATGTATGCAAGCTGAATATATTAGTCTGTAGTTATTTAAAACATCAGGATTCAGGTCTCTTTTCTTCAGATGGGGCCTCACCACTGCTGTTTTAAAGGCAGAAGAAAAGACTCCTCTGTGAAGAAAACAATTCACAATATTTTAAAGCTTCACCTCAAGGAATTCATAAAACAATTTCAGAATTGGAGGTGAAATTGGATTTAAAAGGCAGGTAGTGGGATTTGCTTCGTAGGAGACTTTACCAAGCACCGTAGTATCAGCCAACAAAAACTGTCCAGTGTTTCCTTAGGTAAAAACCTGCCTTCAGCATCATTAAAAACAGATACTAGATCTAATTAAATCAATTTTTTCCCCTAAGTGGTCTGCAAATTTTTCACATCGGAAATTTTTGCAAAGTCTGCATATACTAAAAACAGGGTTGATTAGGTGGTTCATGGTGGAAAATAGGTTTCAGGGGTTATCTTTATTAGCAGTAGTTAGTCTGACAAACAGGAGTTCCTTGGGTCTGGAACTGTAATGTTGTAGATTTTAAGTTGTTCTTGTAGAATTTGACAATTTATTGATAGTTTTGGTTTTTCCTTCATTGTCTTTCAGCTATCCAGCAATTTCTTTTTAATTATCCAATTTCATGGTTTCTCTGGTGTAGACCTAATTTTTACCATATTTGCTATTTGTGGAGCTACTGAGTCAAGGCTTGACCTAAGTTTGCTGTTGAAATTGTCAGTAATAAAACCACAGAAAGCAGGTAAAATAACTGAAGGACTCTTCTTCTAGACTTAAAGTTACAACCACATCTGGGGTCAGATGGCATTTCCTCCCAGTGAGCACTGAGGTCTCCTGTTGCATCAAACCAGTAATGTTAAAGAAGTTGTCAGACTCAGCCAAGTCAACGACAGAGTGTGGATATGCCATGGCTGTTGATAAGATTGAGATTATGAGTGATCTCTGCCAGAAAGGCTGGTAGAGGAGATCATTTCTGCTAACATGTACCTCACACGTAGACATATTTACCCAACAATCCAGAATTAGTCTGAAGTTGGACCTCATTCAGAAGGACTGGGTAGACTGGTGCTCATACAGCAGATTTTGTAAAGGATGCCTGCTTTTCTTATTTGATCCTAGATGAAGGTGAGCAGTCCTGCATGAAAAACATGTCTGAGTCTGGAGTCGAGGAGAAACAGAAAGAGAAGGATGGGATAAGGAGCCGCTCCTCCTCCACTTCTTCAGAGGATTACATCATTATTCTCCCTGACTGTTTTGACACCAGTCGGCCACTGGGGGAGTCCATGTACAGGTAGGAGTAAACGTTACCAGATGCTGCCATGATTCTTTCTAATGTGTCCAAGCTGTGGTCACATTCACAGCTGCAAGTGAACTGGCTTATGTCAAACCTTGACAAACAGCAACAGGCGCTCTAACAAAGAGGATGTGTGAATCATGTATGGATCATATGATTATGGTTTTAAGGCTTTTCTCCTGCTATGGGCAGGTTTTTTGTTTTTTAACTTGCTATAGTTTATTTGATGATCGCTTGGGGTTATGTTCTGGCTCTCTGGAAAACACCTAGAGACAATTTGTATTGTAATAGATACTATATAGATTGAATTGAATCATGTACAGATCACATGTGGATCATGTTCAGGTCTGAAAACTGACAAATGCAGTCTGTGTCATGCCTCAGACAGAGATGGAGAGGTGAGGTCACAGTAGGGAAAGTTTAATGATGGCATGGTCAATGATGTTTCATATTTACACCAGCAAAGACACAGAGCTCATTTGTGGTGTAACTTTCATTATTACAAATTAACACTTGTCCCCAGATGTTTCTAATCCTGTTCGAATGGGCCATAAGACTGGTAATAAGAACAGGGAGGTTGATCTTGTAGCTGGGGGGCCTTCTAGTGGCTGCAGAGGGTGTATGTTTGTACACTGTGGGCTGTTTGTTTAGAGGGGTTGATTTAGTTTTATGTTTTAATATTCACAGCTCCACAAAGGCCGGAGTGAAGCGAAGCCTTTTTCAAACCGCCACTTACTTACTTTTAAATTAATAAAAGTACATTTTAGTGTAAAATGTGGGTTGGAGTATGGTTTTGACCCCACAAATGTCACAAGCAAACCAATGCACATGCTTTCAATAGGGTTATATACATCCTAGTGCAAAAACATAAACTTCAGCTACATCCATGTGTTGTAAGGGGCTGTTTGTTGGATCCCAGAGTGATCTGAGATGACTGTTCAAATTGATCCGTGAGCCAGAATCATTCTTAACAGCTAAGTTTTCCTCATGGAGAAGAAGGAGAATGTTCCTATCAAAGTCACTGTGACTGAACTCCAAGATAATAAGGTGGCTTTTAAAAATGCAGCCGAAGAGGGACACAAGCCATTGTCTTCCTTGTATCGGTCCCAAGCCTGGATAAATGCAAAGGGTTATGTCAGGAAGGGCATCCGTCATAAAACCTACACCAAGAAATCAATGATGCAAGTCAGGAATCTGATTTCCATACTGGATCGGTCGAGGCCTGGCTTAATAACAACCGCCACCAGTGCTGTTGACCTACAGGGTGCTGATGGAAACTGGACTACTCTGGGTCAAAGGAGGAGAGGAGGAAGCCATGTTCATAGGCAGAGAAAGAAGAGGAAAGTCAAGAGGCCAGGACTGAGAGTAGGGACTTTGAATGTAGGGACTACGACAGGAAAAACTAGAGAGCTGGTTGAGGAGGAAAGTAGCTATACTGTGTGTCCAGGAGACCAGATGGAGAGGTAGCAAGGCAAAGAGCCCAGGAACAGGGTTTAAGCTATGTTATCATGGTGCTGATGGGAAGAGGAACAGAGTAGGAGTTCTCTTGAAAGAGGAGTTTGTTAGATGTTCTAGGGATGAAAAGAGTGTCAGATACAGTTATGAGTCTGATTCTATGAGTGAATTTATTGGGAAAAGTATGTTTAGGTGGGAACTGATAAGCAGGAGGTCTAGAGGAAGACCAAAGAGAAGGTATGTGGATGTAGTGAAGGAGGGCATGAGGATGGTTGGTGTGAGAGAGGAGGATGCAGAGGACAGGGTTAGATGGAGACAAATGACTTGCTGTGGTGACCTCTGAAGGCCATTTGTCAGAAATCAAGACAACAGTTCCACCTTCTCTCCTTCAACAGTGGGATGTGTGGAAAGACAGTAGATAGAGGAAAGTGCAGCTGGCGTGGTGTTATTTTGAGGTTTTGTATGAGTGCCAGAATGTTTTAAACCATTGGCCTGAGCAGCAGTGAAATCAGCTTGTCTGCAGATTGGCAGTTGTACAACCCACCAGACGAGGACGTATGCATGGGTGTAGTTTACGTTAGTGACCTGAGATCAGACATATTTCCTTTCCTTCTGACAGGGAAATGTTGATAGCGGTGCCTTGTGATGACAGATGTGGACTGAAAGCAGATGTTAGTATAGCAGAAAATTAAGTGTTACTGCAACAGGACAGCTTGTCTTGTTGGTGTCTTTGCTTGGTGGACTTGCAGAGGTAGACTCGCCTGGTCTTTACACGAGTCGGTCTTCACATAAGGAGGACGACACACAAGGGCTGATGCTCCGGCTGTGGCAGTTCTATAATGTAGATGCCGTTTGTCCCCAGCTGAGTTCCCCCAGGTCCAGTTACCAACACAAAAACAATTGTTAGGGGAGCGGGGTCATGGCCACCCGCCCTCACCTGCCCCGAGACTGTCCGCAGCAACCAGCAGCAACTCAAACAGCAACATCTGTGAATGAGAGTGTTAGATATAGCACACGGAGTAAGCAGAGAGAAATCACTGACGTCACTCCGAAAATCTCCACTCGACTTTCGAGCTTCTCCTGTTCTTGTATTCCGGCAGCTCTGCTCTGTCCCAGCCTGGAGATGTTCCAGAGAAGTCCATGTCAGACTCAGATCACCTTTCTTCGGACCACATGGCCAATGCCACCAAGGAGATGGAGCTTCATCCAACAGTTGAAGTTCCAGGATCTTCAGGGATGAATGTGGTGCGAATCAGCATTCCTAGTGAAATACTTCACACGTCTTTGATGGTGGATGATAAACCCCTGACACCCGAAGGCTTGGCTCCACCTGAAGCCATCATCTCACCAAGGTCTGGATGAAATGTTATAATTCTCCCTGATATCTTTTTGTGGGATGTTACCAAAATCAAAAATAAGGTACACCTGTTTTCACTTGTGAAGATTTGATATCATATTCATAGAAAAATAACACGTTACCAGGTCTGAAGATGAGTTAGAGACAGCATCAGTGTCATGGAAAACACATTTCACTACTTCGTTTTCTACTGCACTAAAACCAAGAAATATGGAAGTGAATGCAGGCAATACCAATAACCCCCATGGTCTAGCAGCAGTAGAAGTGTCCTTCAGCAGCAGGAACTCTCAGTAGATGTTTCCTTCAGCAGCAGGAACTCTCAGTAGATGTTTCCTTCAGCAGCA
>JAOWBL010069836.1:0-18880 GCA_028564865.1 Zenarchopterus dispar
GGAGACGTTGATGGGCCCTCCCAGTCTCGAGGCCCGGGACAACAAAACCGGTTGCCCCCCCCTGTCGACGGGCTTGTCCACAATACAAGTGTTTCCAAACTGTACTTGAGTACAATCCCCTTTGCTGCATAAATACACTTTCTCATCTTATAAAATGAAATATGGGGATACAAGAGACCATTTCCCTGTACCTTTATATACAAGTTTACAAATTCTGCTAAACATAAACCAAAACGTCAGAAAGCAGGAAAAGTGAATGTCAGAGAAAAGCAATACAGTATGCCATTATTTATTCAGCCACAATAAACTCTCATTGAAAGGTTAAGGGTATAAAAAATTGGAAGATCACCTCGTTCATTTTATTTGTAGATAATCAATTAATCAATACAACAGTGTTATAATAATGAGTCAAAGATTCATACTAGTGTTAAAATAAAACTCTTATTTATGAGTTAATCCTGTCAGTTTAGTATAACATACATTTACAATGTTAAAATTTGTACATTGGATACTAAGAATAATCAGCTGTTTTTATTATTTTATTTATATTATTTATTTTATCTCATTTTGTACTTATCGATGCAACTTCTCTAAAGTGATGGATCTGTTTTTGGCTTTATAAAGACGTCTTCCAAATCCCACAGTTATTTTTGTTTAATCACGCAAGATTCAATAATAATACTCTCTATTCAATAAATCACAATAAAAAGAAAGGAAAGATAACTCTCTTAACTCTCTTAACTTCAAACCCAGTTCAATCTTTTGGGCTTGATTGGCTTTTTCCTAAAGAACCTAAAGTATTAATAGCAAAAATGTGAACTTCTCAATAAGAAACAGGCTTTTATTTTCACAATTCTTAACTAAAATATTTTTCAGGAAACAGTTTTATTTCGTTCATTAAGTCTGAAATCAATTAAACGTGAAGGTTTTAACTATTTAGCTTTAAAGTTATCATCTGTTATCAGATGCTCATCCATCCATCCATCCATCCATCCATCCATCCATTTTCTTTTCCTGCTGAACCCATCTACTGGGTCACGGGAGTCTGCTGGAGCCTTTCCCAGGTCATTACAGGCGGTAGGCAGGGGGGACACCCTGGAGAGGCCGCCAGTGACCCTCATCAGAAAAGTGTCGTTAAACAAACAGCAGGTAAACTGAGGCGGGGTGTTGTGGAGGTTTGTTGACACTAGAGGGCAGCAGCGAGCAGCGTTGCGCTTCAGGAGCACGTGACTAAAGCTGCTCTAACGAAAACATTTCTACCTCCCACAAAATCCATATCACATAAAAACTCAAAATATTATTGTCACATGAAGCGTTTTTTTTCCTTTTTTTCTTTTTGTTTTGTAAACCAACACATATAAGAATTACCATTCTAGCCTATCCTGTTTTTTTGCTGCTGTACTGGAGCTAAAACAGATTTTATTGGTCAATAATCTGTTGCTCATTTGTCTTCAAAGGTTGACTGTTTTATAAAGCCAACATAGTACATTCAAAAAAATGACTGAGTCTGATACACTCACTGGACACTGAAATCATCAGATGTTTGCTTTTGCTTGCTTTTTATTATTAAGAAGGGATTCAAATGATCATTTCATCGTCTTATTAGTTGTTGATTAGTGAACAATTTCCATCAGTCTACCGAGTTCATCTACAAATTATCTAACCTGCAGTGTGAAACATCAATAAAAACAGAGCTGTGAATGAGTGACAAGATTAAATCCATTTATACAATATTTAATAGATTACATTGCAACTGAAAACAAAAAACTGTGAAGTGCAAATTTTAACATAATGCAATAACTTTTCAATATCAAAAACCCATATTTTATACACAAAATGTACACAGAAAACATATGAAATGTTCAAATGTATTCTATAGTTTATTGTGAGGAAATGTATTGTGTAATAAAAGGGAAAAGGTAAAGCAATTTTAAATCTGACTGCAGTGACACAAAAACTGGGACAGATTTTTACTCCTGTAGGATAAATATCTCACTAGATCCATAACTCTTCTGTATTTTCTGGGCCTCATTTAAGTCAGATGGAGTCACATGAAAAACTATCCTGTGGTCTGAAGAATCTAAAATGATTGAAAATCATTTAGCAACTTCTTTATTAATTTTTCGCACTTAAACGCTTAAACGCTCCAGACCCGTTTTAAGTGTCTGGAGCGTTATTATTGTATTTGTTCAATTTAACAGCAGTTACACACGACTGGATCTGCATTGGAGTACTTTTAAACTAGTATCTACTGTTTGTTTTTAGTTTATTTCCAGTCATCTGTTGAAATATCCTCTTTTAAGTCTGTTCTCTATAAAAACTATTGCAAATCTCAAAGCAGAAAAATCTGCTAAACAGTTCACATCATTGCATTGTTTCTTCTTTCTTACATATGCACATTTTAGACATCATGACTTTTATCTGGACTTTGGTCAAAACTCTGTTTTTTTTTTCTATCTATAAACTTGCAGCACGGTGGAAATTACTCCAATGTAAACTTTATTTTATATTGTACATGATTTTTTTCATTATTTTTTCTTGTTTTTTTGACTTCTTGTCTCAAACCAGAACCTTTAAGAACTGCTTTTAAAATAGTTTACTTTACAAACGCAGGATAACAACACAGGTGTTGTGTTGTTACTTTTATTTGGATTAATGTATATGTGTTTTAAACCATCAGCGCTATTATGAAAATTGAGTTTGTCCAAACATAAAATAATCATGAATTGTTAATGAAGTGGCGAAGCAACTGAACTAAAAACATCAGCAGTAAGCACAGAATATTAGGATGGACTATTTACAGGAAGAGATGATTGCTGGAAGGATTATGGTCAGAATTAATTGCAAAAATGAAAGTCAATTTTGAGGAAAGTTGTGCAGAGCATCCGTGTGTGTATGGGTCAGGTGTGAGTGTGTGATGACTCTGTCCAGATGTGAACACACAAGTCTGGAAACAGCAAACACATTTAACCTTTCAGCAAATGTGTGAAGGGTGCCATTACCACAGAAGTAGGCAACATTTATAAAGACCAAGGTCTTCAGACACGGATGTCTTGAAATGGATTCATTCTCTCGAATGGAAAAAAGGAAACGCGTTCACCTCTGAACATTTTTCATCTAGTCCGAGTGGAAAACAACAATTTCTGTCTTGGAGCGGACACAGCAGACAGAAAACAAGCCTGGGGCTTGTGATATTTGTTTTGACACATGGCTGTCAACACGCAAAAGCTCACTTTAAAGCAAACAATGCAGCAAAGCAGACACAACTTCCAGCAGTTTCTGAGTCTGCTTTTCAAACATTTCCTCTGAAACTCGCTCGATGGTTACCCTGATGGACCTGTATCCACCATTTCATCCCTCATGAATGCCTTTTAGATTTCTGCCTCTCACAGCACGTACTATTCTTATAATAGGAAAGTTCATATGTATAACAAGAAAAAAGAGAAATGAAACTGTATGAAAACAAATAAATCTTAAAACTCTTGGGATCGTCCTACCATAACAGCAGCGAGTACTGTTGGGAAGGTGCTGCAAAAACCAAACAGTCCAGCAACTTTTGACTCGGTTGTAAACTAAAGACACAGATAAAGTGATTTTCAGGCCAGGTCAGAATGTGGACCTTTGGTGTTAAAATTAAATAAACACAAATAAAGAGGGAAAGGATAAACAGAAATGCAGCTCCCCATCTGCTGCACAGGCTCCCACTCACTTTTTTGGCGGATATGCAGCCAAACTGGACCACACCCTGTTTATAACAGTCCACGAACCGAAGTCTGACCCAAGCATTACGACGGGCAGGTGAGTGGAAGCTGAAACAGCCGCAGCTGTGTGACGCCATTCAAGGAAAACCCACGGGTGGAGCCGCCGCCATCGCGCAGGATAAAGCTGCTCTTGTTTGACAGTAACAGAGCTCCACTCCGAGCCGGGACTCTGTGTGCGCTGCAACATGTTATGCTTGATACAATGAGAGCTTGTCTACAACCTGAGAGGACTGAAGCGTTGATGGAGAATATGTGGGGTATCTGGACTGATCAGGGTGTTACGAGGTCAAAGAGGTGTGATCTGGTACAAACAGGATGCAGGAAATGGGCCTGCCCCTAAAACCAATTAGTCCAACTAGAACGCGATATAACAGTCTTTGTAATGCATTTTTGAAGACTTTTATTCATTGTGGTGGTATATATGAGCACATAATAAATGTAAAACACATGATAATGAATTATTGACATTGGATTCTGGAGACAAAAATGACCTTTTGAAATGATGTTTACTATTTTTTGATTGTGTAAATGCATCTCTACGTCAGCAGCATTTTACAGCTTCTTTGCTAGTTATCTTTAATTGTGTCTAAGTAAAAATAGGAAGGTAACCTGACTATAAATGTTGGTCCACACAGCATTCAGGCTCTCAGAGTCAGAAGATAAATATCAAGGGTCCTAAGATGATGAATGACAGGAAAGAAATTGAATTTGCTTCTGATTACTTTTAATGTAACATATGCTCTTGGCGTTTCCAACAGTTTCAATAAAACTCCAGCAGAAGTGACCTCGAAGCCAAATGGAAGTGAAAATACAATTGTGAGACAATCAGCTACATTGGTAACATTAACAAAACTACCTTTAAAAGTAACCACTTATAATGTGATCTGAGACAACACAGCAGTTGTACAGTCTGTTGATTCTCCCAGAAACCCAGGATTTTAGGATCTTTGGCACAACAGTGAACAGACTGCACATCGCAGGTATGAGGCAGTAAACATCCATTTTAAGTCCAGCCATTTACGATACAACACCTGAAGACGTGTTATGACAGCTGCACATGTCCCAAAGATGGAGCAACATAAGACAGGAACAGCATGAAATTTTCCACTTCACACAGAAACACCGGCGGTATAAGACACGACATTAATAAGAAAGTGGAAGCTCATGCACAGTTTCTGGAGACAAGTGATGCTCACAGCAGTTTCACCATCAGTTTACGTAGATTCAAATAGACCTACTCAGGCTGTATGTTACTGAAACAAGTCTCCAGGACATCCTAAAGAGGCACAAAGTTCTTTTAATACTTGTGTACTGGTTCTGAACAGCCACAGGGACCAAACACTTTCAATTAGGAATATATATATATTTTTTACTTGTCATTTGTAGGGGACAAGACATCCAGACAAAGACATCATTTTGATGTATCTTATGTGACTCATAAAAAGCTGCAAATATGAAACCTTTACCAGCTGTTTTTTGCCCCCAAACAACTCAATACACAATACAAGATTATAATTTACACCAACAGCTCTAACGCTCATGTTTTGAGGATGGCTGGACAACAACAAGATGCGAGTGATACAAGTATACTGGGTTTCTCAGGCTGTTCAAATACTCAAATAACTCCGGTATTAAAGTCCAACTTTGGAAGTTGATACACTGATTTTTCTACCTGCTACATCTTCTCTGCTGACCTGTGATTGGTCGTCACATGAAGCAGACGTGACTTCAGCTAGGCTGCAGATGCATCATCTCATTCGTGTGAAATCCAGTTACAGTGCAAACCAGTTAAAAATACTGATCTTTCAGGAATTACAGTCGACGTTTCATCAAATGTCACAGCATTAAAACGGCTCACCGCCCGGTGTAAAAGTTTTAAACCCTCCCCATGAATATTATGGTGCATTCTTATGCATTTGATTAAAAAAAAAAGAAACGAAAAAGAAAAAGGTTACACTTCAGTGATTAACACTGCACGAACATCTGATGTAATCACAGGAAAATGTAACACTAAATTGTTTGTATTTTCCGATCGATCTACAGTCCCCAGGCCATCAAAACACAGTCAATAATGTTCGGATGTTCTGCACAGCACATGCTCTCATTTTGATAGTCCTGATGAAATAATAAGCAGCAAATGCTGTGAAATAATTGCCTAATGGCAGTAATCTAAAAATGGCACAGAACCAGTCCAACAGTTGAATCAGTTTATTGATATTTATAAATGAATTACATGCTCATAAAATGGAGCCCTGTACTCTCTGATGTGAACTAAGGAACATGATGAGAAAGAAAGTTCAAGTTCTCCTTTTGTTTAAAGTCTTTCATTTTATCCATTTATGCTCGGTTTGGCCACTAAAAGTTGATGCAGTATATTAATATTAAGTCTCTAATTTCAGAATTTTTTCAGTAACTTGATCACAGCGTCTACATGCTGCTAAAATGTGGCTCCATCAGCTTGGACGGAGACCGCTCTGTGAAACCATCTGGCCTCCGGGCCGTTTCTATACTTAGAACGGAGAAAATGAGCGAAACGTTTCAAAGACAGTTGTGAATGAATGCGTGTGCTTGTGGTCGCAGCAGTCAGGCTTGGGTGTGCACCGTCACGGCCTTTTACACAGGCTATTTGTTGTTGTTTGCTCTCATTCCTGGAGGTTTGCTGTTAAGAGTTAAGAGTGTGTGGGTGTGCACGTGTGAAGTAAAAAACATGTTTCACAGATTTCCCTTCACAGTCTGCCAAGCATACATAAAACCTCAACACCACCACATTTGAGACAGTCCAGCATGAAAAATGGGTGTGTGACCTTAAAAACAAAGTTGTTAGAGTATATTATATGAGGCTGAAGAACAATATTTAAAGACTTGTTCTGATTCAAGATTCACCTGATAATCTTCTACACTTCTCACTATACTGTTTTATATTAAAATCTCTGGTTGTGGGGTGTTGGTGCCCACAACTAAAGATTGCTTGCTTGCCTCCCACATTTTGGAGGCAAATTCTGTATGAAATAGATGTTTATACGAGAGAAACTTTCATTCGTTAATACAAGGAACTAAATATGACTACTAAAAAGATCCTTTTTTTGTCATTTACGTTAGTTCACAAGAAAAGTAGATGTGTTACTAATACAAGTCCCACCAAGACATGTGGCAGTTCTTTATTTTAAACAAAAGTTTTTCCTCCTATATATTTATAGACACATACATCAAGTTAATAATCAACACAAAGTATGTTTTGTTCACATCAAGGTACATATAAATGTGAACTGCACTATATTTCTACTTATTTTAAGACAAAGTCTGCTGCTGTAGTCTCTGGAGGTGATGTGATGTTTTTCCTCTGGTTTGCTGTGATGTCACCTTGGGAAAATAGCTCTCATTGCTTCAGCTAAAACCCTTATTGGAAAAAGCATTTACAAACTAAATATACAATGCTACTTTTTTTCATTTCTTATTTTGAATACTACAAAACACTTTAGGCATGATACAAACCAAAGATGAGGTTTGCCTTGTCTCCTTCAGTGTCACCTCGGTGTCACTTTGAGAGGGCTGAGTGGGAGGAGATATGCAGATAGTGCCAGTGGAGCTCTATTAGTGAAATCTGAAGTCCTTCAAACTCACAGTGGGCTGTTGTCACTTGGACAGAGTCCACCAGACCAGCAGTCAGCGTCAGGATCAACACTGACAGGGCGGCATTTAGCCTAATAGCACAGTTCAGCAACTTTGCACTGCAAAGACTTTTTCTAATGAAACGCCTGCGTTCTTTTTTCTGAGCTTTTTATTTATTTATTTTTGTTGAATTTTGTCAGAAGCCTGGGATTTCAAAAAACTTTCCTTTTCCAACTGAAGGTGGATTATATAAGACCTTGCTGGAGTTGCAGGAGTAATACTTTTTTCTTTTGCCATTTTTGTTCCTCAGAGTAGAGTCCTTTCACATTTTTCCACTTAACAGCAAATTATCCAAGGATGAATTTGCCAATAGCTGTTGTCCCTTTATTGATTATTACTTTGTTTTTGTCGCTGGCTGAAGCAAAGTTTGACAGACCATTCCAGTTTCATCAATATAAAACTGAGCTCAGCCCTCACTATGAGGCGGGGAAGCCCACCAGCAGACACAAGTAAGTACTGTTTTTTTTAAATAATATGCTACACAGTATAAAATGTTAATTTAGAAATCAACTTTGAGTGACCCACTCATTTTATATTTCTGTTAAAAGGTATTAACTGCATTTCTCATTGGTCATTGTTAATTTTTCATCTACTCTGGAAGGAACCACTGTGCCTATGTCATAGAAAAGACCGTCTCCTTCACCCTGCAGGATGGAGCAGCCCCCTACGTCAAAGCTGAATACAACAAGTGTTCCTGGGGCAAAAAATGCCCAACTCTTTTGTGAGTAAACACAAGTTTTATCTAAAAATTGGTTTCACCTTGCTTCACAACACAAAACATCTTCGGTGATCTGGGACTAATGTGTGGATGTTCTCCACAGGTATCGCCTGTTGTACAAGCCCATTTACAAGGTGGCACATAAAACAGTCACTGAGCTCGAGTGGCGTTGTTGTCCTGGGTACTCTGGTTATGACTGCATGGAGGGCCATCCGTTTTACCAGCAGCCTCTAAGAATGATGCCACCATTTGATGGGTCATCGATGAAAGGCCCACAGTTTCATGAGCCACGACACGAAGGGCCCATGTTTAATGGTCCAATGTTCAAAGCTTCACCAATCAATACTGCTGTAAAAGCCAACCCATGGAGTAAGCTGAAAGGACCTCCCATTGGCAGTTTTAACCCAGTGCCTCAGTTTGGGTCCCCAAGTTTGCCCTCCTACCCCAAAACTTCCTTTGAGCCTTATTCATCTGAGCTTGAACCAGCACCAGGGGTCCAGGAGCCAAACCCCGCAGATGGCAATCAAAAGCATCAACATGAGCTTCACCAAGGACCTGAGGAAATGATCCCTGGTCCGGTTTCTGGAGAAGAACAGTCTGAGAATGAAAACATAGGTGTGTGTCTTCCAAAAACTCCTCTAAAATCGAACTGTTTGATGCTTACTGTGTCTAAAATAATTTCTTTTACTCTTCAGGGCAGGTTCTCAACAGCGAGGCAAAGGAGCAATTATATCGAATGGAGGAGGATGTGCGTCGCCTAAACCAGGGTCTAGAAACACTGAGGGGAACTGTGACTGGACTCGAGGCTAGCCTAAGAGCCTCGCTAAGAGAGGACGCCAACAGGATGCTGTCAGCTCTGCTCTCAGCTGCTCCTGGTCCCCTACCTGCTCCCGTGACAGCCTCTAATCCATCCACTGTAGGGTTTGCTGAAATTCCTGGGGGAAACCCCGAAACAGAGGGTTTAGATGGACGGCACGTTTTTCCGGGCCTGACAGAACTGACTGAGAGGGTTGAGGATCTCAGGACAGAGCTACAAATCAAGACTGTAGAGCTGCAGGAACTCAAAGCAACAGTGATAGGACACGATGGTGTGCTGAAGAAGATTTCAAAGGAAGCAAGAAGGACATCTGACTGGGGGTCTGTGGAGAATTTGATGGATGCCAAACTAAGTACCACTAGGACAGAAATTGGTGTTGAACCTGAAAAGCGAATGAAAAACGAAGAGGGCCGATGCAAGGAGAAAGCTGGGGATGAGCGGCGTCAGTGCCAGAAAGGGCAACACCAGCAGCTGGAGAAGATGAAAAACTCTCTGCAGCAAAGCACATCAAAGCCAGGAACTGAGCAGGCGAACCTCCAGGCACAGGCCCGTAGTTTGAAGGCCAGAGAGAGCTGCTGTGGTACAGAAAATGGACTAATAGAAAGAGTGCAGCAGCTGGAAACATCAGTGGTGAGCCTCAATCAGTCCCAGGGGTTCCTGAGAGTGGAGCTTGGTGGACACAAGGACCATATAGAGGGAATACTGGAAGGACGTTTAGGATATGTAGAGTCCAAGCTCAACCTGACGAGACAGATGAAAAATCCTGAGTCTGAAAGGGAGCACGGTGTTTTAGACAACGCTTTAGCAAGACAGGGCTTAGAGGCCAGAATGGAGAATAAGATGAGAGCTCTAGAGGAGCGTTTGCTGACCGCTTTGGAGGAGCTGGGTAATGCTACTGCTCCTGCGCTGCTGGAGGGTCATGCAGTCCCAACTCTGGAGACAGAGCTGGAGTCCCTGCGAGGAAGACTTGAGTTAGATGTGGACAGAGTGCAAAAACAGCTCCACAGCCTCGAGATCCTCTGCTCTTCTTCCAGCTCCTCACCTCAAAAATATCCAACCCAAGCCGACTCTGCTGGGCCAAGTGAAGACCAGGCAGAGAAGCAGAATATGACGGAGGCACTGGACATGCAGGCTGACCGTCTAAATAGCCTCAACAAAACAGTGCAGAAAATCCTGAGGAAACTGACCCTCACAGAGCAACAGAAACAATCAGAAAGATATTCTCCCCTCCAAGCAGAGCTAACAGTCCTCAAGTTCAATGTTAACATGGTCAACCACAGCCTTAAAAGCCTCCAGGATTCTTTGGGCACAGTGGTCCACCAGGTGGGCAAGGCCAACAGCTCCTGGTATGAGAGAGAGGGTCGACTGGCCCAGCAAATCAAGGGTGTGGTCCAGCTGGTTGGACATCAGGCGTCTATGCTCGGGGCAGGTGAGCGCAGGCTGACCCGACTGAAAGGTGAGCTGCAGGACATGAAGAGGCGGCTAGCTGAAGAAGTTCGAGTATGCAGGAACGCAGCTACGGTAGTCAAAAAAGAGGTAACCGAGGTTGGAGGGCGTGTAGCCAGCGTGGAGGATCAGTGTAAAGGGTTGAATTACTTAGCAGATGACCTGGAGAGGATCAGGGAGGAGCTGGAGAGACAATCGAATGGTCTTCTCCTGCAGGTCAACGGGACTCTCTCCAGCCATGCTCAGCAGTTGTCTGAGCTGAAAGGCGAACTCAGAAACTGCACTTCAGGGCCAAAGCAAACACAAAGTTTACAGATGAAGGAAGAGATGAAACGAGGGGACATCTTCACTCTGAATTAGTTAAATTTATACAGACAGTTCTTGTCAGAAGGGTAAATATTTTGAAGGTGAATTGGGGTTCCACCACAACTCCTTATTATTTGAATTTAAAAAGCTACAGTTTTAAATCTGCACTGAAGTCGTTTTGGATAACTTAGAGCAGACATGAGTAACAGAGAAGGCAGCTAGTTGTGACTGAAATCATAACAGAAACTTGAAAATAAATCATGACGGTGCTACAGTCAACCGTTTCTTGTAAACTACATTTTTTGAGGGTCCTCTGTGATTTAGTTTAGGATTAACAACTGTAACTGTGTGACTGGTTCTGTGAAGCTTAAAAATGTTGTGTCAAAAAGTTTATGTGTTTTTATATTGATTTTTCATATGTCTAGGTTAGGAGTAAACAAGGTAGTTTGTTTTTTATGACTCGAGATTTTGACGTGTCTCAAATTGTGATCCTTCATCAAACGTTTGAAGTTGAAGCTTCTGTGTCATTTCACGATTTTTCTTTGTCGTGCTCAGAACCCAATAAAGCTGTTTCTGTATAGTTCATGTTTTTCTTGAATAAAATGTGTCTCAGACCAGAGTACACCAGCAATTTTGCACAAAAAGTAGTTGTTTCAGTTAAAAATTCAAACAGGGAAGTTGGGAAACCAAAAGAGGGCAGTAAAGAAGTAGTGAAACAGTCGACTTTTGTGCACTGAGGAGGACTAAAACACACCAAGTGGAAACAGTGGCGTTCCTTCCAAAGACAAAGTTAACAAGGACAAACCTCACTTGTCTAAAAGAAATTTCAAATTTGCTTTCTGCCAAGACAAAAAGTGATAAAGAAAGACAACCCAAGAATTCCTGAGTGGGGCAGCCAAAATCTCACCGTCTCACTCGAGGCTACAAATCTTGCAGCTTTCTGAGCAGAGCTCTCACTGGACATGACTACAAGGTAAGAGGTGACCTTGCTCACAACCTTCGCCTGTTAGTTCTTTTCCCCTATCGGACACAAACCATTAAAATGACAGCTACCAGGGAAATAAACCCACCACTGTGTGAAAATGTTTTAGACCTGACACGTGGTGAATAATAATTAAACAAATTCCAAGTGAGAAAGGAGGGAAGGAAGGAGAAGATACAGAGACCATTTTTACAGAGTTTGAGGAACGGACTGATGTAAATATATGCTGTAATAATGTAGCTTTAATAATGTAAAGTTGTTTCACTGTTAATCCACACACAGTCCACTGATTCTACAAGTAAGCATTTACCAGAAAGTATGAATGAAATACAATGGAGTGCAATGCAAAGAAAAATAAGTAAATTAATACAAACAACAAATATCCCACTCTTTCCCTGTTAAAGAGTCCCACATTACTTTCAAAATCCATTACATGTCTGCCAGTCCTTAGATCTGTATTCCTACAGTGTCTCAATTAAGCTCAAACCAAGACAGACCCAGACAACAACCTATTAATCTTTTTTTTTTGTCAACAAGACACTTAGACAGAAAGGGCAGACGGCTCTGGTGATTTGTCTCCTCTGACTGTCTTCCCTGCTCGCTGATGCATCTGAATCAGAGTTACGCTCCCTGCACAACTCGCAGTCTGTCAACGGCAACAGCATGGACCCAAATCACAAGAGGCAAGGCTGGCACAGAGACAGAACACACAGGATGTCCGCGTGAACGCAGGTCAGCGGTGGTCAAAAATGTGAATCATCCTACGTAACGCCCACTGCAAAAGATTAAGGTTAAAGTAGGGCTTTTGTCCTTATTACAGTGATGGCCAGAGAACGGACGGAGGTAATTACGAGCTGGCTCACACACAAGAAAGCCCCGGAGAGAGTCACCTTAAATCAGGGACTCCGGGCTTCTTTACAGTAAGCTTCAAGATTTGACATTTTCCAGGAAGCAGTAATATGTAAAGCTGCGCCGAGGCTGTTAGAGACATGGATTTCAAGTTTCTTGGGGAAAAAAAAAATCTGAAATATAGAAGCGTGAATGTTAGCAATTATACTGCACATTTAAAAATAACCAAAGCATGTCAATATATGTAGCCAGAGTTAAGTCCCTTGTAAACACAACTTTATTAACTTCCATGCAGAGGGTTTAAAATTCAAGTAATTTAAAAAAAAGTGAAAAGAGACAGGAAAATATATTTTCTAAAAACTCCAATAACTGCATCATAAAACCTACTGAAAATAGAAAAAATCTGAAAATTTATAAAAGATTGGAAATGCATAGCATAAATACTTAAAGGGCATAAAACTAAATGAATATTGAAAATAATTACACAAATTCTTTGATAGAAAAGCTTTAATTCAAGCCTCCAGTAATCATGAATCTACATAAATAAGTGAATATGTTTCAAAAACACAAAATTTCTCTCTTTTTCCTAAAATAAAATTACATTACAGCCTCTTTGAATCCCTCGCTGAATCCCTTCAGTAGCAAGAAAACAGAGGTGACACCGGGTGCTGTCTAACAGCAGGATTGATGAAGCGTTCTTGAAGAGTGTGAGACGTCTCACCTACACCTGTACTTTGGCACATGAGCACAGTATTACGTTGATTACATTTTTCGTCTTGCATGTAATGAACCCTTTTATGATGACAGCCTTTTGACAGATTAGTTGGTTAACAGACTTTAAAGATTTTTTTTTATATATTAGCATTTTACAGAAGTACAACACATAAAATTCCCATGAAAAGATTTAATAGTGAGGTTGAATTAGAGGTAATGGTGCACCTCAACAGCCCCATCCACCATGTTTCCGCCTCTTTCATTACTAGAGGCAGATGCCACTGGGTCATTTTGAAGAATGTGCCAATGTTTTAAAAAAACGTCCTTGATGTTGAGACTTAAAAGCTGTGACAGCACTTCTTTCTAGGACCAATTTAGATTATTAAGGTAAATAAGAGTAGCAGAAATGAAATCATTTCTTGGGAAAGAAAAAGTTTAAGGAAATTGTGAGCCTCTGTTTAGCTAGCTCAGAATAAAAAAAGTCTCTCAGTATAACTTTATGAACTGCAACTTTAGAAAAGTGTACGAAAAGAATGACGAGTGACAAATAATCCCAGTTTTAACTTATATTTTTCTTTATTTCTGTACTATGCCTTTACAATATAATAGTGGGAATAAACAGGATATTTCTCACCTAAAATTCTAAAAACATTTAAAAAAATACAGATATAAATGATACTGTGAATAATCTATTGTCAGTTACTACCCAGTATTTCCTCCACGCACAAGTTTCTAGTGTAACCAAAGATAGGTAAAACGTAATTTTTTAGATAAAATTGGTTTGCCTTAGTGATAAGCATGAATGTAGCCTGTCTGTCTCCATGACAACAGCACACACAGATGATTTCACATCGACGTGATCCACAGCCATGGTCTGCAAACTAAAGTTCTACTTTGTCAGCACATTGAAGTTGGAGCATGAGCTGTTGCTTTCAATGCTCAGCTTGTTTGCCAAACTCTGTTCAGATTCGAGGTGTCTGGACGCTTACTCTTTAAGTTATTATCTGGAGCCAGACTTTTTCATCATCTTGCTAGAGAAGATGCCTCTTGTAAATCTGCCTCTTGGGGGTGTAGCACAGTCCCGGTACCGCTGCTGTCAGATAGGAGCAGCAATCTGCTGAAAATAAATGGCCTCTTCTGAGAATAATTGAGGGTTACTGCCCAGTGAAGAATAAAATTATTAAGACAGTGGACGTCTTAGAGAGCATTATTACCCTTCTGCTTAGGTCACGTTTTCACAAGGCATGAGCCAGTTTCCATGGTAACATCTTGGTTTTAATTAATAATAACATAAAGTAATCGTCTAGTCTTCCTCTAAAAGTCCAGTGCAAATAAAAGTGTTTACTATTCCTCTGAACCGATAATTGATAAATCTGGGTCATCAGCTCAAACAAGTTTTTAGCTCTGCTGGAGGGTTAAGAGCTATTATTCTGCAAGCAAAATTCAAAGTCAATAGCAGTGCATGGCAGAAAGACTAGATTTAATTTAACAGCATATTTAAAAATGCATTTAGGCCCACTTACTTTTTAACCAGGTCATTTCCCCCCCAGATCAATACCAAGTTCTTCACAGAAAATGAACTGTGTACTGACAGTTGTAGCCTGGAGTGGTGAGAGGCACCATGAGTCCTGCTGCTTGTGTGTTACCGTCTTGCTCTGAGGTCTTTGGGTTGCTATTTCTGTCTATCTGAGCTTCTTTTTTTTTTTTTTTTTTTTGAGGGGGGGGGGGGGGTTCTGGTTTTTATCTTTAAGTTGCCTTTCTTTTTTTTCTGTCTATCTGAGCTTTTTTTTTTTTTTTTTTTTTGAGGGGGGGGAGGGAATTCTGGTTTTAATCTTGAAGTAGCCTATCTTATTTTGCTCTATTCTTATTCCTGTTTTTTTTTTTAAATTATTTTCTTGGTGCACCTCATTCAGCTTTATCTCCAGCTGTTGGTTTGGAGCTGCGTTTACTTGAGGAACTGCTCCACACCTGTGCTGTATCTGTCAATTACCCCTGCAAGTATGGAGTTATCATTTAGTTTTAACACCTTTTTAAACTACATAGAGTGTACTGTGCATATACGGTAACCACTATCCTCTCTTAAAACTTTTTTATAGTTAGTATATGGTACATACTGCATGCTGGTCTACTTTTATGGTGACACAAAAGTGACTATGTTACAGCAAAACCAGAAAACAGTGACTTGACTAGTTTTTCATCTGAAGAAGAACCAAACCTAACCTCGAGCTTAGATCACAGCAACACCTGTACAGCTGCCAATCTTTATCGCTCAGTAACACACAAAGCTTGCAGGAGGCTTTCCCTCACCAGCTGAACACATCGCTAGAGGCAGAAGAGCAGATTTTTTTGACCCAGATTCATCATTCTCTTGTCATGTTTTCAGTCAAAAAGAAGAAGGTTCACACCAAAAACTCAAATCTTAGTGGTGACAGTGATTTTTTCAAATGTGACAGGACTCTAGATGTGAGAGAACTGTGTATATGGTGGCCATCCGGCATCCTTGCACTGAGCCTTTTCAGCTCTTTTTGTCAATAACTAATCGATATCTATTCTAGACTGACACAAACAGACCAACAGACACTTGTCAATGAAACTTGTGTCTCAATTTTGAAACATTATATTGATCAACTATTAAAAAAGGATATTTACATAAAATAAATTCTCTCTGTTTTTGGATTACCTTAAGTTCAGAAGATATGACTGTGACTTAGTCCCTCAACATCCATGATCAATAACCTGATCTTGCTTCTATGTGTGAGCAGCTCATAATATTTTTCAGCAGATGTCTTACTATGTTTTTGAACTTGTGGAGAGCACTGCAGATGGCACATTTTCTTCCAGGTTTCTGCAGCAATCAGTTAATTTTCTTCTCTTTCCCTTTCCCTATTCTTTCTGTGAAACACGCTCTCTTAGATATCTGAATGTCATTAAACAATTCAGAAGTCATTTTTGTTGCATGATTTGGGTTTAATTAATGATAGAAATGCTTGTGGGACACACGGTTCACCTTTTCCCAAAGCCTATTTCAGATTTAAAGTAATATCAAACTTGCAAGTATGTATAAATGTCATATCTTCCCAAAAAGTGGTCCACAGAGCTTCAAAATCCTGGAATAATCCCCTTGTGGGTAAATGAATGATAGGAATTTGCTCCGTTTGCGATCCATCCCTGAACTTGATCATCACAAAGTCTGAATCACAGGCATTCAAATCTTCTTGCTAATTTTTTGAATCACCAAATGTTCCTACATCCCACCAGGCTTTTTCAAAAGAATGTCCGACGTGGGATTATTTGAGACCATCAGTTCCTCCTGTAACTTATTATCTGCTGTCGGGCTGCTGTTGCTATTCCTTTTGGACAGAGCAGCTTTATCTTCAAAGTAACTCAAAGAAATGGAGGAAACTGATAAAGAAAAGCTTGCGCTGAGCTGGGGATTGTCCTGGAGCCCCTGGAGGTGATCCTCCACAGTACACAGTGACTCCGCAGCAGAGAGTGACTTCAGTCAGAGACTTCTTAAAGTTTGCTGCAATAAAGAGACACTCGGAATAACAAATCCACAGAGACGGAGAGTGACTTCATTCTTTTGTCTCTGTACCAAAGTGTACTCACTGGCTGCTGTGTTCATCGACAAACTATTTATACCTAATCTTTAACTCGGTACTGTGAAGGATTTTCAGACATATTTATATTCTACTAGCTATTATAGGTTGCAGGCTCAGCAGGTCACTCTACTTACTAATTTACTGGCGCTTCACCGACGGTACAAGAAAGTTGGAGCTGTGGCCTCGTTACGTAGCTGTAAAAACTTTGAAATGTTGCTCTTGTTGACTAAATTGGGTTTTACATTCACATACTACAAATTCTATATAGCTAACTGAAAAATACTGATGTTTTAGTGGCTGAAGATCAGATCAGACAGAAACTTATATATCTGCAACCAATCACTTTTCATGTGCTTTATGACAAATGCAGCATTAATCAGGAAAGACTCTGACCTGATTCAGTTACATTGTCTCTGTTATGTTCTTTTTACTTTGTATTTTTCTCTTTCATTCAATAAAGGGAAACACTGTCTCAATAAATATATCAACTTTTGTGAAGAACCTCCACTAGCAGCAGCTGAGATTTTCTTCTTTTGTAACGTTTACAATAGTAATCCTCAGTCCTTGATGTTTTTTAAGTAGCAGCAGATTCAAACTGCCGGTCAGGTTTTTCCTAATTAAAAGAAGTCACATGAACATTGCACTGTAATAATAATAAACAGTGTTAGGATAGCAACTGCATGAGGTTTATATATTTTCTATTTTTACTTTTGTTGTTGAGGTTGTTTTAATAAATCAACTCTGTGAGTAGTTTATAGTCCAAACTAAGGACCTTGGTGTGTTCCCCGCTGAGACTGCTGTGACCTGAACAATGCCATCTCTCTCCGTTTCCCTACCGCTCCATCAGGTGAAACTTACTGTGAAACCATATCTTAATGCCCATAACAACACAGCAAAATTAAGAACCAGTTTATTCAAACAATGTTAATAATATACCCAAATGCAGCACAAATACATCCAAAGGATTTGATTTTGATTTTTCAGTAATTCAACCAGTGTCATAGCTAAGTTGTTATTGTTAAATCAATCCAACAAAAGGATTTTTCATCAGCGATTTCTTCTTTCTGACTAAAATAACATGACAGTGTAAACAGCCACAATCTAAATACTCGAATACCTAACAGAGGTTTATTGATGTAATGGTTGTGAGCTATTCTGGAAAGGACTTAAGACAGTGACATTGACATTTATTTGACCATTTTTCCATCTCATCTTTGAGCAAAAAGCCAGTTTCATGTATCAGATTGACATCTGCTGTATAGAAGAAAAATGCTCTGATCTGAAGAGTGTTTAAAATCTTATTATTCATTGTACAGAAGCAGGCATAAGTTTCTAGCAGGACTACTTAATCATATTGCAGTAGTTATCAGACTAATACTGTATAGCTTGGAGCTTTGTAA
Source organism: Zenarchopterus dispar (assembly GCA_028564865.1). Taxonomy (NCBI): domain Eukaryota; kingdom Metazoa; phylum Chordata; class Actinopteri; order Beloniformes; family Zenarchopteridae; genus Zenarchopterus; species Zenarchopterus dispar. Next base: position 18,265 of record JAOWBL010069836.1, read on the forward strand.
TCCAGTCACCGAGGCAGTTGGGGAATGGTCTCTGCTCTCAAATTCAAGTCCAGTTGGGATAATATGGAAATTGTAACTATACATACTGTCTATACTGTACAGAAATCTGCATTGTGTTAGAGTATAACACAATGCAGATTTCTGCAGATCAATTAAAGTAGTAAGGTGTGTGACATGTGGGATGACATGTCACCAGAATAGCATTATAATATTCAGAATCATATGTTTAAAACTGTAAATGATAATAATGAGAATAATTGAGAATGATACTTCTTTAAAGTTTATTTTCTTAGATAAGTAATTATAAATACATTTTTACAGTTAATTAATTTTCTTTCTGGGATTAATCAAATATTTCTGAATTTAGTTAATAGTTGCTGTGGATCCAACTCCAAGTCTTTTCAAGACAGTCGCCCAGAAGGCACAAAATGGATCGAGAGCAATACTATGTCACTTTAAAAAAATTATTTACTTATTTTGCCATTTCTGTACTTTTTGGTGAGAGCAGCAGTATTTAATCGGTTTCCATGTGCATTATGGATTAGATTAGATTAGATTAGATTAGATTAGATTAGATTAGATTAGATTAGATTAGATTAGACTAGACTTTATTAAT
>JAOWBL010069837.1:0-18879 GCA_028564865.1 Zenarchopterus dispar
CCCAAAAAAAAAAAAAAAAACTAAACTAAAAATACCAGCCATAAAACCTCTCAGTTGGAACCAGTGGGAACATCTAAGCATCAGCTAGTTATAGTGAATATTTTTTTCCCAACGTTCATTAGGTAGCTGTTCAGATATTCTCTGGAAATAAGAAAAAAAACTGAGACGTGTTTGTGGCGCTGACGAATTACAGCCTCGTCAAAAGGATTTATCCTCTGAGATATAAGCAGTTTACTAGAAAACAACCTAGCAGCAAATGAGGCAAGAACAATTAAAAAATAACTGAATGGGGTCTCACAAATGTCAAGATTTCACACCAATATACACCATAATCATTGATATATTTCTGTCTTCAATAAATTGGCTCCACAGCTGAGAGCCTGCCACCTGTAGAGCGACACTGTTATCAGAGTTAATAATATCTTTGTCAGCGGGAGCTTTCAGGGTTCCTCTTTCCTCTTTAGTCCTCCATTATTTTTCTGTGTTGATCTCTGGTTTTCATTTTCTCTTTAAACTCAGCGAGATGCAGGCAGCCTGTTGCATCCTCATCCCTCCGGCTTTGTTTTGATCCTGCCAGCGCCTGAGGAAATGGGTGCTCCTATTTTTGCATTCTTGCTCTTCCCCGGCCTGAAGCTTTCGTTGTTCCAAATTCAGGAAGCTGATAACTCAAATGAGACTAGCATATGATAAAAATCATTGGCATTTACTTCTGCTGTGCATGGGTTGACAAGTGTCAAATGAAGAGTGAAAACAGTGCAAAGTCTCGTGGTACAGTGCACTTGATTTAGGAACGAAATAGGGGGCGGAGGTGCTGGGGTGGGGTGGGTTCTTTCAGTGTAGAGGACACAAGAAACAACAAAACAGTGTCATGCAGACACAAATGTCAGGTGTGTGAAACTAATAACTGGAAATACCTTCCAGTTTCTGCAGGGGAGTCTGATACTAAAACTGCTGCTAATGACTGAAAAACAGGGAGCATACAAGGTTTTCTGCAGGATTTGGTCCGAGAGTATGTAAACAAGAGAGTCATCACATTTCAGGGCTAATAAGAAACATCACATGTCCGTGAATGTTATCGATGCTCCCATGAGACTTGGCTGTCTTCCTTTTGGATGAGCAGCGGCTCGCTGGAATTCAACGAATGTAACCCAGAAACACTCGGTATTTTTTGTTTGTCAGCACGTTGACGCCCCATAAATGAGAAAATTTGGCTGCAGCCCCCCCTCCTTCAGTGTCTATAGGGTAGCATATTTTCTGTCAATGCTAAATAGCACCTCAGTGCAGATTTTTAAGTAATTTTCCGTCTTCATGAGAGTCAAGGAAAACGGTCGCCCAGTGAAAAGGGTTTCTGTTTCTAATGAGCTGGCACTGATGCTAGATTTAGCCACTTTCCAAAAGGAGTGAATCAGTTTCTCATGATCCTTGTCCAGATTTAACTCCCATTTCCAGTTACACCATCATATGTGACTCCTCAGAGGGACCAAGAAACAAGGATGACAAGCCCCGGAGCTCAATGATCAGGTACTGTTTAAATACAGCCTTCAAAATCAATCATCTATGTTTCAAACCCCACTTATATGTCAGCATCGTTTCACATTTTCTGCTGAGTCGTGTCACCGCCTCATCTTCAGAGTTCTGACACTCTCATGAGTTAATTTCAAAACAAAACGCCATGTAAGGCCTGACCCCAGTTTCCCCTCATTCCTCCATCTGATTAAAGCCTTCCAAGTCTTTCATTATTATAGCAGGAAATGCCCACAAGCAAAACACAGCCATTTAGTCCTTTTTTTATATTTGTTCTTGTAGTATTTCCATAGTAAAAAAGGAAGTAAACAGTTGCTAAAAAGGAACTGTTTAAAGGAAATGTTTGACAAGGTGTGGCGCACCTGCTCATTTGTCTTTAGATTTGATTTTGAACTTGACCCTGTCGGTGAGGTCATTCATGGGATTACAACCTGTTTACTGTTGAGTTTTTAATTAAAATTTAGTTGATTTCTGGATACTTTTTTAAAATCCTTATCAGATGTATATTCCTTTTTGTGCTGTTAAATTTACAAATTATGTTCCTGTCTTTAACACAGTGTTTTCTACAGTGTTTAATTATGATTGTTGGACAAAGTAAATATGCCATTTGTTTGTTTGTGAAGTGACCGTTAAGTGATATTAGACAGCTGTGTACTCGTCTCTACCAACACTTTTGACCTAATGATGCTGGTTGATCATCTGGGACTTGACTGGTCGATGTTTGGAGCCATGTTTTCCTCCTAGTTTGTGTTTTTAACTTCTTTAAACTTTGATTTCAGTCTCTATAAACTCCAGATGGAAATATTTAGCTCACAGACTGGTAGATGGTCTACTAGGTATGGCAACTGGTCCTCTTTCTGTGGTATTTTGTGTGTACATTAAGCAGCTGGAGTCATCCGAAACAAGATGCAAAATTAAAAAAAAGAAAAAAAATTAAAAAGAAAATGCTTGAGAAATAAAATTGCTGCATACACTTCAGATCATTGTTAACACGAAGAAGGAAATTGGACCTTTTTGCAAAGGAAACCTCTTATAAAAACAGCATGCAGGTTAATTATGCATGGGTGACTTAATGGATGAAATCATGCACTGCTCATCCCTCCCTCCTTTGTCTCTGAGCAGGTACGTCAAAGGAAAATTTCCAAGTCCTGCTCTGTGTTTTTGGAGAGTGAGGCATTTGTCTGTGCTCTGCATATTTCTTTACCAAAGGGGGGATTCTGGCTGGGTCTGTTTTCAGTTACACCCTGGCCTGGACTAACCTATGAACTAACACAGATGCAGAGTCGGGGAAACCCTGTCCTGACACAGCTGACAGATTCAGGTGCGGACGGCATACTTAGCGCCGAGGTTTTAATCTGCTCCGATTTTGCATCTCTGGGGAGAAACCTACAGGGCCGCTCCCTCCTTTCCAGGCTTCATGTTACAGTCCCAGAGGTGCAATCCCTTTATGAAAAACAGTGTGAGTGTGAGGAAGTATGTGTCGAATCCTCCATCCCTTCTCCTGAGACTTGTTTCAAGTTTGTTCCCAGTGGATTTTTCATTAATGCTTTTCATTTTCTAAATCTTCTTTACAGCTTTATTTAGGATGAACTCTGATAAGAAGCTCAAGTCAGAACTGTAAATCTTCATTTCAGTATGTTTAATAGAGAAAGGCTTCATTTATCAGTTGTGACACACTGAGCACATTCATCCATTTGAACAAGCAGACCTGCGTTCACTGAACTATAATCGGTCGAGTTATTTACTGAAGGATGGGTGCAAAAGGTGCATTGTTCCTTTTAAAAATAAAAATAGCATTAATGTTCTACCTTCATCTACTCGTCACTTAGCTACACGCAACACACCTGACATATTTACACACTGACATGTTTTTACACTGACACTGAAACCACATAATGTATGTTGAAAGTTTGTGCTAATGTGTTCATAATTAATCATGTGTTCATTAAGAGTGGGAAGTACTCGCGTCACTGCCAGGAGTCAGATTATGTGGCCAGAGGCGTAATGGTCAACACCCACTCAGTGAATACCGCTTAACAAAGCATAATTATTTGTTTAAATGTATTTTTATGTCTGTATTGTTATTATTATCCTGTCTTTCAATAATCTTGAACAAAAATATCCCTCCTCCTGTGAATCAACAAGCACAAGCTAGTATAAATATACGTGTTGTGTCTTATTTTGCTGTCATGCAGCGATATTTGCAGTCCAGTTTGGTCATGCAGGAAGCATGATTATACAAACATGTGGGCTCGGTCAGCAGCTCCCATGAGGTCATCCTGCTGATGAGGCCACTAGCACAGGAAACAGCTTTTACATGGTTCACCCTGCTCATAAATTATTATTTCTGGGCTAAAAATTATATTTTCTGCAAGATGGATTTTCACCGGGTTTCATCAGATTTAGAATTAAAGCAAAACACTATACCGCAGTCTTTTTTTTTTTTTTTTTAGGTGGGCATGGTTTGAAGTAGCAGGAGAGACATAATAAAAGAAGACCTCATAGGGTTTGTGTGGTGCTGCGTACACAACTACACAACCACACACACTCTCAGATGTATTGTCTTCTAAAAGAAAAAGAAAAACACACAAATATTCAAATCGATTGGCAGTTTTTTTTTGCAAAAATGAACTTTTTCTTACTGTGCACTATAGCCCTGACATTTTCAAATTTTCACATCAAGTTTATCCAGTTAACTTCCCAGCATTAAGTCAGGAAAATTACCCGAAAGATGGGGAGGTGGGGAGTCAGATTTGTGAATAGAGCCTGCAAATCTCCCAGGAATTCATGGCATGTGAGTCGGCACACTGATAAAAGCTGATGCTTCCTGCTGATATCTCCTTGTCCGTATACATCGCTTTACCATAGTTTAGAGGATACTGCGGGCTAAAAACACAACGAGAATTAAAATCTGTTCTTTTTTTTGGTCATTTTCCTTTTCTTGATTAGGTTTTGGAATTAAGAGCACCTGGTTAGGTTTAGGAAATTATATTTTCTTTAAATCAAATAGCTTCACTATGTGTTTATTCACATGATGGTGGATTCCATAAGTCTTCATTTTTCCTGCTAAAGGGTTCCTGATAAAACAATAGTATGTGAATCTGTTGGGTAACATGTCAGCTGTCATTATTATCTGGAGTAGGACCTAAAACAATAAAGTATTTGTTATATCTTGTGTATGTCCAGGCACCTCCCCAGAGTTTTCCAGCTAATTGCAGGATTATGAGTACAAGTAAATGAAATGCAATTCCTCCACAGGGCGCTCCCTTAGAGATTAGGATGAGAAGTAGGATGCTTCATCTGGGAGGTGTTTTGACCATGTCTGAGAGAGAAGACACCTGAGATGTACCCAGGACACTCTGTAGAGATCAGCCTGGAGGGGCTGGAGGAGGCAGGTCTGGGCCTCCCCACTTAGACTCCTGCTCCTGCAATCCAAACTCATCATAGCTGATGGATGGATGGATACTTTCATGATAAATATTGTAAAGTTGTGATATAGCATTCTAGTTTTGTAAGTTTCCATTGGATATCTGGTTTTTAACTAATGCTTGTTTTAATCCTGTTTTAGACTTCCCATCTCAGATTTTCGTTTTAGCCCTGTTTTTTAAAAACACATTTTATTGTCATTTATTGCAGATATCCTATTTACTTATTTGCCCTTTCTTATTATGATTTATTAATAAGTTATTTTTATTTCTACCTTACATATATCTTTTATTTTTACTATGCTTTTTACTTTTTAACTCCAGCCCTCTGCATTGGAGGTGCTGTTGACTTCGGGTACCATGGCGATGGCCTGAGGTCCTCTCATCCCTGGATTGTGATGGGGTCCATACATCCACCCAACAGTGGTGGTGTTTGGTACTCTATAGCACACGGGGGTTGGTTGTGGCCCCCACTATGCAGTCTGGCTCTGCCTCCTGATGCAAATGTCTCCCTGTGATAGTTTGATAATGTTCCCTCACTGGTTCTTCTGTTACCAGTAATGTTTTACATATTATTTATTTTAACCTCTAATTTTATTTTATCATTAATAGAGATCATGATCGTTCTGGGAAGGTGGTGGGCGTGGGGGAAACTGGTTTTGTTTTTACTGTTAAAGGACTTTGTGCTATATTTTATTGTACGAAAAGTGCTCTATAAATAAAGTTTTATTGACTGATTGGTATGTGTGTTTTTATGTGAAGTGTTGCATCTTGGATGGCCCTGTGATTTTTTTTTTTGGCCAAGTCTTGCTTTCAACTGTGTGATTTTATTAATATTATTACAACCCTTTCAGTTATTTTTATATTTTGTTTTTCTTTTTATGTTTTGACTTAGTTTGTTAGGTCAAGGCAAATAAATAAATAAAAATGCACTAATGTCTACATTCAAACAGTCCCTCTCACAATGTTAAGCAAAGGTTGGACTCTGCATTTTCAGTTGCTTTGTATTGCAAAGTGTCATCAGTCCTGCATAAAGAATATATCTTAAAATATGCAGACATCTTGCAATTTGACAGTCTTTACTGTGAAATGATAATATTTGCAGTATTAGTGGACGTATACCACAGTTTGATTTGAGCCAAGACGCTGGAGACATTTCTTGTCCCCATACATCTATTGTTTGACCCACATGCAGATCAGAAGACAAGACAACTTAGATGCGTTCGTCTGAGCTGCACAACATTTTTGGTGTTTGACATACATCTACAACAGGACAAGATAAACCCAAATACAGTTTTAGACAAGAGAGTTGCACTTTTTCTTTTTTTTTCCTTTTTGTTATTTTCCAATACATCCTGGGAAATGTTGTATTTTCCTGTTTTTTCAAGGAAAGAGGGGAGGTCATGCTGTGTGTCCTGTACCTGGCAGAAAGTTCAGGAACGTGGGAGCACTCGGCATTCTTGGGCCCCGGTTTTTGTTTTTATAGCCCCCACACAGGAAGCTCACTCCGGTGGGGCCTCATTCATGTTGCCTGAAAAACGCTGACTGCCCTCCCCCCCCACCTCTCTGGCTGTCCTCCAAGGTACACACACACACAGATACACACATAACATGCATTTTTTCCCCCTTTCTTTTCTTTTTTAAATGGGGGTGAGGTGGGGGGGGGGCCAATGTGCATTGTCCCTCCCCTAACAAGTGAGAAAAACTGAAGAGCCCACTTTCCCACTCAGACAATGATTTTCTAAGTCACGTAATCATTTCAGTTCATCAATTATACACTAAGTTACGTGTGTTCATTTGTATTTCCTCATTTGAAAATTAATTTCTGGGGTAGTGATTTGTTTGTTCGGTAGTTAGTGCTACCTGTACTGAAATGTGACTCTTTGCTTGTTTACTTCTGTGAACATCAACGAAGTTTTCAAGCTCTGTTTGTGACAAGGATATAGACTCAAAAATCATGTTCATTTAACACAGGTTTCATTTTCTAAAATGGCAAAATCAAACAGTTATGATGACAACTTGTACAGAAACAGCTTGTTTATGTCATCAATCAGTTTGGATGTTTTATCATTACATTTTGCCTGTTAAAGACGACAGGTTGGTTATAACGTATATCAATCTCTTTAAAATCCCTTACTTGCACTCCTTTATGTAAGAAATTATGCTCTTTTTTTTTCTCAACACACACACACACACACACATTTCTTATCAGTTTACCACACCCTGTCTCCTGCCCAGTGACCTTACTCAACCCCGGGTTTTAAAAACAGCAGTCATCTGACCTATTTTAAAGTGAACACAAACTTTTCTCCATGTGTCTTCATGCTTCATAAGCTTTCACATAATTGCTTTACCAATTGTGAAGACAAATGTTCAAACCTGTATGTTACAGAAACATTTTTTAGTGTATTGTTAGACGATCAGGAGTGTAAACCTTCACTGAGGACCAAAACAAAGTTTTGAGTGAGAACTGAAAATATGTTGAGGTAAAATAGTTATTTATGTTAACACTCAGGCCAAATTCCTACAAGCGATATTATGGAGAGGGTCCAAACAGACAAATTTAACAATTTTTTGCAATTTTAACTTTGTATGTGTATGAAAAGTGTCTCAAAAGGACTGCTTGTACAGTGTCTATGCCATCTTAAGTCCATACAAGTCAACTACCAGAACAGCACAAACTATGGTCAATAAACGCAAAAGGAAGAGAGTTGATGGTATCTATAGATAAGTATTAAAAACAAGGACCATGAACTATGAAAGTCTCTCCTCGTGTGTCTATTGACAGTAGTTTGTGTGACATCAGTAACTGACTTGTAAGGACTTCTGACAAGAAGAAAGTCTACATACTTTTTGTGTACAAGAAGTATATTAAAAAAAGAATAAACTGTCTTTTTATACACTTTTTGTACACAAATCCATGCAATCTAATAAAATATATTATTTTTGTCCCTAATGAAAGTTTACTGTCCTTACTATCTAATAGTGGACCCAACATCGTTTTAATTACAGAATGTTCTCTTGATGGAAGAAATTAGTTTTTGGTTTATACTGTACTTTACTGGTTTGTACTTTTGGTTTATACTGTAGTTGATTGAGCACAGTGACAGAGAGGGTTTGATCATATCCACATATCAATATTCCAGTCACACCATATTACCTCTTCCCTGCTCAAAGCTGCAAAATGATTAGCTTCACATGGGACTCTGTACAAGGCTTCAGGGCGAGCTCAACATCAGGACAAACATCTGGTGCATGACATCTGACTATGATCCAGGGATGAATTGATCAGCTACAGGGAGTTAAATCAGTGGACATCAGGGTGTCTGGGAATTGACCGCATGTTAGTGTTTGTCTGTTGCTAGGCCAACTGCATATAAATGGATCAGTCAGATGTTAATAAAATTTGAGGGGGGGGTTTTGTTGCTTTTTTTGCTATTAGATTATACAGGAACTCTAAATAACCAATAAGACAAATTTGGTAAAATGGTGACCTCATGTTGCAGCATAAAAATACAATTTGGAGAACATTGCAGGAATGAACTCTTCAAATTGGGCCAAAAAGTAATAAGAAAATTGGGAGAGAGGTTGCTTTCATGTAACAAAGGTTGCCTCAGAAAAGTTTAAAAAAAAAAAAAAAAAAGGAGAGAGACAAACATATATGTGCTGTAGAAATTAACATCCCAAGAATACATGTTGATTTCACCTGCTCCTAAACCACTGTAGTTGATTAAATATGAAAGTATAGTTAAATCACTGTCAGTATGTGCATAATGGGTTTCTGTCTTGCTGTGGCTTCAGATCACATCAGCCATGTGCAGACTGAAAGCTTTGCTCCACACCAAAACCAGAGAAAAGCCTGTTAATGAATGAGGCAATAATCCTTCCCCAGCAGAGGAGATATGCACATGAACCCACTTTAGTTCCAGATTAAAAAGAGAAGAACAAAGAGACACCTCGCACTGATGCCACTTAGTGGGATTGTGGCGAGGCTTTTTTGTTTTACTCCATCATTTGCAGAAGAGGCCTTCTTCTTAAGGGCAACTTTCGTGGCTTTCAGCACCAGCCTGTGAGATTCTGAAACCCTTTGCAGTATTTTACGTGGCTTGATTAGCTTTTATGAATAAACTAAATGACTCTTTGATGACTTTTCCAGTGCACTGGTGCTGTTATTCTTGCGCCACTTGACAAAAAAAAAAGAAAAGGAAATTGAGTCTTTGCTTGAAGCTACACATAGTCCTTCTAAGATCCAAGTGGAGGTGGAAATGATTTAATTAGCCATCTGTGTATCTGTGCCAAATGTCTTTCTCTGCCTTGTCTTGCAGGATGCTATTGTTCTTCAAGACCCTGCCCCACAATTTCCAGCCTTTATAATTACAATGATTACTGTGAGATCTAATATCTGAGGGCAAGAACACATTAGAGCCTTCATACTGTCACGATGTTTTGTTTAACATGGGTACAATGAGAATATATAAGCTGAGGGATATTATAACCTGGGTGAGCTCGCTTTTAAATTTCCGTGTTGAAATTCAAATGGTAGACTGAAAAATGTGTTGCTAGCCCTTTAATAGTTAAGGTAAGGTCAATTGAAGCCCTGACAGCACTGATCATGCGACTTTCCTTTTGTTTTATAATACCTACACATCATAATGTCAATGTTTTTTTTTTTTTTTACAACAGCTTCCTCCTTTTGTTGAGATTTTGAATAACTTTTATTAACGAAGATGCAAACCCATATGTAAATGGGACAACACACATGCTTCACAATATTTAACCCCACAGTGTCTTGTATGTTATAAAAAGGAAAATTAGAAATGTTAATGCAACTAAACAGATGTTGAGAACTGTAAAAATACAAGATGATAGGAAGAACCCAGCAAGATGGATCAAGTGAGCAAATGTGACAGAAATGCCAGAAACACAACAGATAAACTCAAACATCGTAGTTATATGTCTGTATTATACATTTCTTACCGGCCAGTTGCATTTGCACTAATAGCATTATAAAATACAATTAACCAAATAATCTACAAGTTATAAGTAAAAACATCAGTTACTTGGTTAAAATTAAATCCTTAAAGGCTACACATGATGTCTATGTGTCTGTGTTCCTGCCCCATGTAATAATCCTGATGAATAAATTAGACATTATAAAATAGTATTTTCCTATTGCTCATTAATTTAGATACATCCCATATAGACCTAAATGATTGTACACATTAGCAAAATCAATGTGTGGAGTGTGGTACTTACAACCTTCACAGAATTTTAAAAACATACTTAAATCAGGTTTAAGGAAATACACTGGAAAAAAGACAACCAGTTGATGTGAATCTTTATGATTGAGAACAAGCAAGCCTTCAGGTTCAACTGCAGGTTAAATTACAGCTAATGACAGTAGCAATGGATTTAAGAGGGTCAACTAGATGTTAAACCTCATAGCGATCAGAAAACTGAGTTTGGTCAACTTAGAGAAGTAAACAGACACTCGTTCACTGTGGAAACAGCCCCTCTAGAAAAATGCCTAATATTACACAAATCTAGTCAAAAATTGTCTTATTTTAAGCAAAAATATCATTGCCAATGGGATAAGAAATATGTTTTTACTTGAATTTGTTAAACTAGCAAAAAAAATTCAATAGTCATTAATTTTTCTTGAAAAAAAGCTTTTGTACTTTCTTAGAAATTTGTTTTTGCAGTCAAAAAGAAGCCAAAGATGGCACAACCTTTATCTTCTGTAAGACAGAAGAGAGATTAGAGACATGAGAAGGAAAATTACATTATTTGTTTTGAAATTTACGCCCAGAGAAGATTCAAATCATGGCAGTGATGCAAATGGTAGAGAGAAAAAAGATAATTTGGCATGATGACAGATTTAAACTGGGACAGCTATCCTTCACCACTGCACATGTAAAAGCACTGTGAACTGCTGCAGTAGTGAAAAGCATTATGGGATGTAATATGTGAGGTTGCTGACAACAAATATTTCTTTTTAAATCATTGTTTAAGAGGGAGATATAAGAGAAGCAAAACATTATTTACACGACAGCAGAAAAGGACAGCTATCATATGAGTGCTTCTTGGATACTATGGATTGTACAATTGTTTGCATACTAGATAGTATATACTACATTTTGATTTTTTTTTTTAAAAAAATCAGTGACCAGTAGTATTACAGTTGGTAAAAGTGTATTTTTCCAAAAATTCAAGACTTAATGTTCCTAATTTGAATCTCCAAATGTAGAACTATGGGTTATGAATCTTATTCTGACATCCCAAATGCACTACGCTTCTCTGAATTTAAAAAAAAAAAGAAAAAAACAAAAGAGCATGAGTTGTTTTGCTGTCATCTCGAGATAATTTTAGCTTAGTGTTTCAGATCATCAGCGTTATTAAACACAAACAAGCAATCTCAGCATGTGTAGCAGCCCTGGGTGGTCTCTCTAGGAGTTAGTGTGATTGTAGTTCATTTCTACTGTTTTCACAAGGAAACAACTTGAGCTAAGTGGGTTTTGCCACCTGGAGTGGGTTTGGGAGCTAGTTTGGATTCAGGACAGGACATTTATGACTGTGTGTGTTTGTGAACATGTAAAGACAGGAGTCAGATGTCTAAATCCCACTCTGTTAACCCCTTGTTGCTGGGCTAAATGAATATTTTTTATTTTTTTAACTCTAGTAAAAACTGAGAGCATTCAGAAGTACATTTCTTATGTCAACAAACTTCTAGCAGAAAAGATATGGAGAGCAGTGTACAGCTGTTAAAAAGTGGATGTAGAAACTGAGCATTAAGAACTAAACCATAGGAAAAACATGTTTTTAAGGTTGAGTTAATCCCATATTGTTTCATAGGTACTGCAGTAAAGCTGACTTTTTATCGTCAGTCCACATTCAAAGTGTTTCACCAAATTGAAGTTTTACTTTTACTTTCTGCAACATTTTTTTTTAACTTTGTAAAGTTCTCTACAAATAAAGAAGTAACTCACTAGAGTTACTTCTAATGATGCCTTCTTTTGATGCATTTTTAATTTATTTTAACCCTTTCCTCATCAGCTAAGTAAGTAAATGCTCTGCAGTTTATTCCAAGTTTAATTTGAAACTAAAAGCTGTTGAGGAGACAAAAAGAGTTTGTTGGTGAAATTTCTCATTTATGCTCAAAACAAACAAACAAACAAACAAACAAAACAGAACTAGTCTATCAGTTGGCAGGAAATGTCCAAATCAGTAGTTTGTTGCATTTTGGAAAAAAAAAAAGAAAAAGTGTGCTTTGTTACAAAGAAAAAGAAAAAGCCTGGTGTAGGATGATGAAAGGAGACTGAGTTATATCCAGCTACTTTGTGAAAATTCACTCTTAAAATGGGTCTGCTACCTGTCCCAATCACAGCCATTACCTTTGGTACAGAAAATACCAGAGGAAATGGGCTTTTTGTGATGAGTTGTATAGAACTGAGTTCAGATCAGCATAAAGTACCGAGTATTTTTACGTGTTCCAGGACACCGTTTACAGCCATCTTCACGGCCCTATTACACCCTTCTGCATCACCACTTCACAAGGTACTCATTTCACCTGTTTCGCCTTTACCATCACCTCTACAGAGAAGCAACAAAGCTGCATTTTAAAAAAAAGGCTGCTTCATCTCTGCAAATCACAAGGCTCAGCGAAACATTAAGATGCTGCAGAGACAGAACGATCTGAGTGTCTGAAGCGGTTTGCTGATAACAAAAGAAGCGGAGTGACGTTCAAACCAGCTTCTCTAAACACACATGTAAAATATAGTTTCAAAGGCGGTTCTTGTATTCCACCCTTGTATTATTTTAACCAAAGAATGTAAGAAACATTGAATAAAGACCTCCAGAAATAATGCCAATTTTAAAGGCATGATTAAAAATTAGATTGCAGTGAAATTTTGCTTCAGTAAATACTGTGTTTAGAAACATTATCACAGCAAAGACCCTGCTGCTTGACTTTGTTGCTTCACATGGTTGTGTTAAATTTGCAGCTCACCTAAGATACCATTGCTCGTTGCTTCCTATCAACTCACTGTCTCACAAGCAAAGTTGTGGACTCGCCAGAGTGTGGGCCAAACAGCTGCTCACTGTAATGTTTAGTTAACACGTGACATCCTCAGACTAAGTGTTTGGGGTCAGGAAATCAAGTACCCTATTTTTCGGACTATAAGTCGCACGTTTTTCATGGTTTGGCTGGTCCTGCGACTTATACTCAGGTACGACTTATATATTAAAATATATAATTTCACATTTTCGTTACTCTCACACTGACAGCCGCGAGAGGGCGCTCTAGGCTTGTGTGCCAGTATCTGCTACTCATATTACTACCACTGAAATAAAAAACTCAAACATAAACTTATAAAGACAATCGAGATCATTATGTATTTTTTAGCTGGTGCGACTTATACTCCGGAACGACTTATAGTCCGTAAAATACGGTAGCTGCTCTCTTCATATAAATCCATCAGCTGTGTGCACCGACTCACCATGGTGAAGCTTCAGCTACAGAAAAAACATCTCTGTGCTTTTCTAAAATCACATTACAGCTTTAAAATTGTGGGTATCTACATATATATATATATTTTTTAGAGAGGACTACAACACATTCACATTTTGGTGCAGATCATATGACAAAGATGTGAGGATTAACTTGCCCTTGCTTGTAAGAAAGCCATGTTTTGACTAGTTGCAGGAAACTGTTAGAAGTGATACTGATAATTTATCTTTCCATAATTGGCTGCAGGGTGTTTATTAGCATTAAGAGGAGCCAAAAACCAGCACGACACTTTAAATTATAGTGATCGAGATATATATTGCTGGGGAGGAAGAAATAGGGACAATTTTGAAGCTAAGCATGACTTGAACGACAACAGAGAAAGGTGGTAAACATTTAATGTTTATTATGGTTATTAAAAATACTGTATAAATAAATATGAAATTATATCTTAAAGATGAAACTGGAATACAGTGGATTGACATTTCTCTTAAAAATAAAAAGGTTTATAACAATGTCTCATCTCCCAGAGTGCCTCCGTGTGTCACAGTAGTTTACAGTAGTGTTACATACAGTACGCAGTGGCAATAATCTGAGTTTTATAAATAAATACAACATACAAATACCAGCATACTCTTGAGACATGTTGTGTTTGTTAGTCTTGGAAAGACTTGTCAACAATTTTAAAAAGTACTCTTGTTCCGTGGACACATATAAAACGCTTCACCTTATCAATCCATTCTCACTTATAGATAATCCAATTTTAATTCAATTTGACTAAATTGGAGTTAAATCAGTAGAATATGTACCATCAGTGCCTATATTTTTTAAGATCTAAAAATATTTTGTACTGGTAAACAAAAACATATCAGAAATACACTTACTTTCAAACTACTGTGATTTCAATTGCCTCTGAAAACAACAATCTTTGATTACTGACAGTAGAAGCAGCCTTTGACAATGGTACCATGACATTACTCTTAAACTAAATACCTGAGTTTACAAAAGACTTGTCAACATATAACACATAAAAGCAATATAAAATCTCAACAATCTGTTTAAATTCACCCTCACTGGCCACGTTATTAGTGTGAGCATATAAGAATAACTCCCCATGCTAGTGTTAGTATGAGTAAGTCACAATTTTGAACTGTTAGAAGTATCATCTTTGCCTGTGATGATCAGAACTAACGTGTGAAACTTAACATGCAGGATGACCACTCAATCACACATAAGAGTTTACGGGAATTATCGCAAATGAGTAAATTCTTTCCAACAAACTAAGCCCACAATAGTGGTTAGTGTAGGCTGTAAACAAGTGTTTTGAGTGTGCAGCTGAAAGGAAACTCAAAACTCTCCTGATTCAACTTAACACATTGTAAAATGCAGCGGAGGAGTTCACCGTCTGTCTTTGAAGCTTCACAAGTCATTTTTCCCACATGAAATACAACTCTGAAACAGTCACAAAACATTAATGTAAAGTGTTTTGTCTGTCAAGTTAGAAATATTATTGTTACACTGGAGCTGTGGTTTCAGATCAGTTTAGTTTCAGCAGGCACAGAGAGGAACTTTTGCTCCTCAGCTTGCAACATAATGTGTGCAACGGATTTTCAAGACCAACAAGTGCAGCAACAGAAAAAGAAAACCAAGATGGTTCCTGCAAGTTTATATACCTAATTTGACATTGACAACAGCAATGTGTGAGAGAGGACATGTCTGATCTTCTTCCTGTAGCATCTGATAGGTTGCTGCCTTTTAAAAATGGCCTCTATCTGGAGCTTCAGTTGAGTTAAGGGGGTTTTTCTGAGGTAATGAAGTAGGGGCAGTGACTGAGGATGTAACATGCACAAACCATACAGTGTGTAACAAAACAATGTGTTGTATTATGAGCCCGTTGATTGTGTAGTGTGTACCTTGGAGTTACTTGCAGCAGTTATATTTAAAAGTAATTTTCTTTAACATCATAAACACACTTCAGTGTACAAATCTCTAGAGACTAAATGGCATTTGAGGGGTAAATAGTGGAGGGATTACTACTTCACCTCAGTTTGAGGGCTCCTCTTAGTATCTCTGTGTGGAGTTTGAACTTTCTCCTCACACTCCAGGTTTTTCTACAGGTGCTTTTCCTCCCACAGTCCAAATACTTTAGGTTTACTGGTGAGTCTAAAGCATGCACGGTTGTTTATCTCGTTTATCTCTGGGTGACCTTGCGACAGAACAGGCTCACCTCTCATTCAATAACGGTCTCCAGCTCCCATGTGACTTTGAATGGGATAAAACAGGTATGCAAAAGCAGATGGACAGCAGCGTGCATTGAGGATTTCATACCCAGTACTGATTCTTTTGCAGAGTGGGAGTGGCAGTTCTAACAATCTGTGAAGATGCTGCAGGGGAATCACTGCTCCAAGAACTTATGAGTAAATTTGAATCAACTGCTTCATAAGGTGAGCCCTGATTTGATGCCAACAACTGATCAAGAACAGGACTTCCAGGGCAGGTGGGGTTTAAAGGTGTGACAGTGACTGAGGGAACTGTTGTGCTCCTCTGCATTGGACCATTATAAGACTGACAGTTTGGAAGAACAACAGTAGAAGAAGCTGTGCTCTGCTTCCTGCGTCTGTTGTGTCGAAGGAAAACAACTAGAACCACGAAGATGATTATAAGTAGTAGAAGGGCTAACAGTGGTAAGATAATCAGAAGTGGATTGGAGGTTTTTTGAGGGTAAGATTCCACACGAACTGGCGTGTTCTTGAAGGGGAACTCCTCTGTCTGAGATGGTTTCCCAAGAGTTGTACTGTAAAGGCTGGTTCTGTTTGAGTTTCCCCAGCGGTTGCGCCCCTTGAATTTTTGCTGATTTTTGCTTGGCTGTTGGGTGGAGAGGAAAACTGTAGACAGAGGAGGGGAAGCAGTCCCATTTCTGGAATTCTTGTTTGATGTCGGAGGGGCTGGTGATGTGGTTGAGACGGGACTCTTTGTGGTTGGAAACAGTGCAGGATTATATGGCACAACTGTAAAGTGGAAGTCCCCTTTAGCAGGTTGGACATTATCAGCTTTCAGTTCAAACATCAGTGAGTCATTCAGCTCATTAATTCCAGTCATGTTGGCATTCAACTCCAAACCTATTTTCTCCTGTTTTAACT
This sequence comes from Zenarchopterus dispar, assembly GCA_028564865.1. Lineage (NCBI taxonomy): Eukaryota > Metazoa > Chordata > Actinopteri > Beloniformes > Zenarchopteridae > Zenarchopterus > Zenarchopterus dispar. Next base: position 16,593 of record JAOWBL010069837.1, read on the forward strand.
CCTGAAAGGTGAAGGATTCAGCTGGTACCATTCTCCTTGGCAAATGAGGTTTTGTCTGAACAACTTTCCCATACTGAGGATGGGATATAATTTTGAAGACGGGATCACTGCCACTTATACTGGCCAGTTCAGAGACATCAAAAAAACTAGAGTTGAGTTTGACCGTAATTCCGTTGGGAATCCTCAAATCTTTGCCAATCTTGATCAAAGGTTTGACAGTTATGTTAAGCACTTGGCCCGTCAGATTAGCCTCTGAAGTGAAGGCTGTGAACTCAAAGCTGTCCTCTGAGGAGGACAGGGAGGTCATATGGTAGGACAACCTTCCAGGCTGTAAATCTTCCTGTGTGAAATGCGTAACCTCTTGGTTGTCCTTCAGAAGTTTGCCGAACACGGGAGCCTTTGTAATTTTGTAGTGAATGGTCACATTTTTCCCATTGGTCTCAGCAGCAAGGTTGTCCAGAGTCAAAGGTACTGAGGTCCTGCCTTGCTGCAGTGACAATCCACTATAGTTGACCAAGGAGACAGTGATTTCTGTCACTTCTAAGTTAAAAAGTTTATATATTGGTTTATGATGGCCATCTGAGACACTAAAATAAAAAACTCCAGAGACAGAGGCTCCATCATGGATGAAGAAGATACTTCTATTGTTGATCTGGGCTTGGGTGAAGGTAGCTATAGGTTCATTCAAATTTCCTTCAACAGCTAGGTAACCATTGCTTGGCTTGCTAATCACTGAGAATGTAATTGCCTCTGGAGGATCATCTAGGTCTTCAACTCTGAGGTTATCAGGCCCGAGGGCTACTTTATCTCCCTGCACCACCTTCAGACTTGGAGCTTTGGTTTTCAGCAGAGGTGGCTGATCATTGACAGGCGTGACTGTAATGTTAAAATGTTCCATAACAATGTCCTTCTCACCTTGAGGAGGTTGTGCTGTTCTGCCCTTGGGATTTACCCATGTGGTGAACGCAAAAGAATCATGCGTCGTCTCCGAGTTATCATGCTTATAGGTGATGCCATATTTGTTGACGATAAATTGGGAGAAGTTAGGTTTTTCCTTAGTGAGGTTTCTTTCGCCGACCACAATGACACCGTGCTGAGGAAGGGATGTCACCTGAAACCAGACCTCATGGGAACTCCACAGAGGTGTCGGCAGCTTGGACATCAGGTTAGAGGCATCCAGCTTTGACTCATCAATGACAACACTCCCACCTTCTTTCACCTCTGCACCTGTTATCAACAAACATTGAACAAATGCATTAAAGGTGGACAAAAAATGTTGATGTATGGCAACTATAGGATGCAACATTTACACAACTATTCCTTTAGAACTGAATACAACAAATACACTTTCTCTATGGTGTCTTTATTTTTTTGGTTACACAGCCACTAATATGCAAAGCAAGAGTCTCTTTAGGTGTAACCTCACAAGACTCCTATCATGCCTGCAGAATACTGTTCCTTACCTGTGTTTGCAAGGAGGACTGTGTTGTGTTCAGGTCCAATATTCTCATAGGAGATATCTATTTTAAAGGTCTGACTATCCATAGAAGCAGGTGGAGATGCGACTGAGAAGGTCATGGAGTCCATAGCTTCCCAGCCCACTGACTCAATAGGGGTTTGAATATACACAACCTCTTTCCTGTCCACCTGAGAAACAGAAACTCTCCAGGTTATCAGTTAGAAGAAATTCACATCAACAAAATGGCACAACTGTTGAACAGCAGCTCAAGACTTCCACCGTGTCTCTGACAGACATTACTACATCATGTTTAGAATGGTATTAATAATTTACATCTGCTTTGCTATGCAGTAAATACAGTACAAGCATCACAGCTTCCACTGTGTCAGTTAAAAATCCATTAGAAATAATTGATAACATCAAAGCTGAGGAAGCACCAAGTTTATCTTCAGGATGCAGAATATGTCTTATTGATATAGTATGGTGGAAATATGAAAGGATGAACCTCTTCTTTTTTTAAAAAAAAAGTCCCTAAGTCACATCCATTCAAGTCTCTTTTTTTCTTTTTGAATAATGTACATATTTCAAATGAGAAATGATGACACCATCTCCAGCTTCCCACTCACCATGTCTTGTGTGAAAGTAGAGGTGTCCGCTGTTGAATTATCAGGCTGCCTCATCGCCAGACGCCCCAGTTTGGGATGTCGCATCACAGTAAAAGTAATGATGCGCTTTGAGGTGCTGCTGATGTCATTGGTCACAGCTTGTAAATCATCATTTGTGATTAGTCTAGAGGAGCCTTGAAAGAAAAAAAAGAAAAAAAGACTT
>JAOWBL010069838.1:0-14986 GCA_028564865.1 Zenarchopterus dispar
GGCATGTCAAGTGTTTCATTGTCTCTCATCATGGTATGAGGTAGGCGGTAGTAGCGTGAAGGGTCTTGCCCAAGGACCCATAATGGAGCTACGATCAGTCACCTCCTCTACATGGATGACATCAAGCTGTACGCTAACAGCATACTGGGTGCTGTTCATTGCCCATTCCCCCCCGGGAATCGTCATACAGGTTCTGGAGGTTTCCCTGATCTTACAGTCTTGAATCTTGAAATGAATGGATCACCATCAGACTAGACTTGAAGAGCTGTAGATAGTCAGATTCCACTTCTGACCGCAGCTGGATCCTCCAGTCAGGTGATTGTTAATATCATCCAGAGCGAGGACCAGAGGAGCTCCTCTGAGACCTGCCATTGCAAAGAGATCACTGGTGTCCAGATTAAACCTGTTCCCTTGACACATTTCGGTAACTTCTGCTTTATTTCTACTCCATAAAAGAAGGAACTTGCAAATATGCTCCAATCTTCCCTTACAGCACTAAATTATCATGTGCTAACTTTTTATTTCCCAGGTATTACAGGTTAGAGATGTGCCAGTCCTGCACCTTACCAACTGAGCTACCCAGCCGCGCACACACACGTGTGTGTGTGTGTGTGTGTGTATATATATATATATACACACACACACACATACATACATATAAATATAATATATATTACATATATATATACATACATACACACATACACTTAATTCTAAGCTCATACATGTCTCGTATTTTATTCTTTCCAAATTTTTGCAAATGTGTGAGAAAAACCTCTGAATTCATGACCTCATAAGCTTGGACACTTGTGAATGAAAAGTTTTCTGTCTGAAAAAGGATGAATGTCAGAGACACCCCTGATGGCGTTTGAATCTATTCAGAGCAGATCATGTGTTTAAAAAGTGTCTTGGATTTGTTTAAAATCTTAAAGCACTCAACATGGTACCTTAAAAAAATGATGTGTCAGCTGGGATCTCAGACTGATGAAGGCTGAAAAATCAGAGTTAATCTCCTAAATCTGTGGATTTGGAAGGAAACAGCTGACTATAGAACTACAGTCATTTCTGTTCATTCAGACCTGTCCTCAGAGAAAACACTACAGACCACAGCCATGTGTTTTGGGTCAAACACCAACTCATCCTGGCCTTCTGCTGATTCTAGCCTCCTGGAAAAATAACTCAACCACTTTGTGTCAACAAAGAATAAAAGATTTTATATAAATTAACTCTAGCACAGGAACTTACTTGATTTCATTGGCCATGTCATCCTCGTTATATCTCTGTCTCTTGAAAAACACAAGGAACACGAGGCAGAAGAGAAGGAGGAAGATGAAGCCCAGGACTGAGCCCACTGTGGCACCAATGACCACTCCCACTTTATTGGCTGGATTCAGGAAGCACAAGGATTAAACATTAGCAGAGACCTTAAACAGCAACCAGACAGATGCTAGAAATGCGTCAGGACTTTGAGATGTGTTTACATACAGCTGACGATGTCTAGGTTGATGAAGCAGCTCTGTGAGCCGACCGTGTTGTTGGCCATGCACTCATACTTCCCTGACATGCTGCTGGTCAGGTTGATCAGCTTCAGACTTCCCATCTGCTTGTCTGAAATGTGAAGATACCCACAGTCAGACCCCAAAACCTCATCCACTGGTCACAGTAACTTCACTCAGAATCACATAATCAAACAGCAGATTTAACTGTCAGTTTAACATGTCACACATAATGAAAACAGTCCACTTTCAAACTCAGAAATAAACTCAGATGAGCTCAGAGGAACAACCACACGTACTGGGGTCAATTACTGAACAAATACCAAAACTGAATGCAGAGTCAGTGTGCAAGAACCCAAGTACCCCCATGACTCAACAACACTTTTAGTGGCACAAACCCTCAGTAGATGTTTTCTTCAGTAGCAGGAACTCTCTGTCGATGTATCCTTTGGTAGCACCAACCCTCAGCAGAAGCTTCCTTTAGCATGGACATTGCATTATCAGCAGTAACCCTTAGAAGATGTTTCCTTCTGCAGAAGGATGTATCAGTAGATGTTTCATTCAGGAGCATGAAGTCTCAGATCCCTCTTCAGCAGTAGGAACTCTCAGTAGATCCATCATCAGTGTCTCTCATGGTTGTGGAGAAATTTTCCAATGCAGCTTTCCAGCGTAGCTTCAATTCATAGGTTTCTGAACAGACTCACGGTTTGTTCAGATGCTGCACTACATCTTTAGTCATGGTTCCATGACATGTTAACATGTTCTTGTACCTTCTGAAAATGAAATTTAACTAAATTTGGTTTGGTGTTGGAATCAGGTCTGCTTACTGGTACCAAGTTTTAGAGCATTCCAACACAAGAGACAGGTCAAGAGCAACTGATAAATATTACTGTCAGTAAGTTTGAGTAAATGTAAGGTGCATGTGCTTTCCTAAATGAGTGCTGTTCACACAAGCCACATCTACTTGGTCTGGAAAGGAGCATGAAAGTGGAAGAATTGTGAGACCAACAGTTTGTTTGCGGCTTGCGGCTTGTACAGCTGAGGTCTATCACATACTGCCACCATAAATGGCTAAGATGAACTGACACAAGTCCACAAACACGCACATAAATACAGAATTATGTCCAAATTTGGGTCCTATTCTAGACTTTGTGCAAACATATTTCATAAAATGCCATAAAGGGCCATATTGTGCAAGTTGGATCCTTGTTCATACAAGAGTCTTCTCTTTTGATTGCAACTCAAACTCTGGGACTGTTAGGTTGTGCAGCATTGTCCTGGGGGTTTCCTGTGTGCTCTGGTGAGCACTATGTCTCCTCCTACAGGGACAGGATAGATGTATGGTTGGGTTGATCTGCTCTTGGACTTCTGAGGACCAGGCTGCTATCGATGCTTGTGGAGGCAGAAAGTCTCTGGAAGCTCCTGGTGTGACTGACTCTTCAAATAAATGTTTTCATTGACTAAGCAGTTGTGTACTAGGGCTGTGCAAGACTTGGATTTTAACCATGATGTAAATTTTTGCCTCCCAAAAATAATCACAAAAAAAATGTAATTGAGAAAAAAGATAAAATATTTTGCTACATGTTAGTTTGATAAATACCAGTCATTCAGTAATAGTTATTGTGATGTCATTGTTGACCTAAATAATCAAGATTATGATTTTTTTTTCCCCACAATCTAGCAGCACTACTGAGAAATGACAGCTAGACGGCCTGAACGCTGGCTATGTGACACTTTCAGATTCCCGTGAATCTTTTTAAGTAAAAGCACAAGTGTAAACTCCACTCACTGAGTGCTGGAGAAAAGAAGACCTCAGTGGTGGGACTGGTCCTAATCCACTGGTACTCTGGGATGGGTTTTCCAGTTTCGGACTTGCAGCTCAGAGTCACATTTCCTTTCAGCACCGCCTTCCCCAACATAGAGCACATGGGGACAGCAGGAGGGACTGGGGGGAAACCAGGTCAAACTCATCATGTGTGGGCTTCATGGTGCACCATTCAAGCAGCTGTGGTAAAGTCAAGTGTGCTTGCTCTCACCCTGCACATCCAGACGGAGCTCACCAACAGAGCCACCATTAGGACTGACGACCTGGCAGAGGTAGAGGCCAGAGTCATGCTCCTGGGTGTTGTTGATGTACAATGACACGTTTCGTGAGGGCATGGAATTCAAGAAGCCAACACGGCCCTGGAACTCCTCATTCAGCTTGGTGGAGTCTTTGGTGTAGGAGATAATCTGGACAGGAGGACAGAAGGCACAGAAATATCAGTAATGCTTCAAATACACATTTTTTAAAAACTCGAGTCTAAGAACAAGTTTGCCCACATTTGTGCATGATAGATGGATCTGTTTTATTGACATCAATGTCCATGTGGCTGCTTGGCAGTTTTCATGGGTCAAAAGCATCAGAGGGATTTGTAATCCTCACATTTCTGACCTAGAAAATTGAAAATTGTTGGCATTTCTCAAATGCATTGCGGAGTAACATGAACTTGATTTATTTCTGCTGATAAAGTCTTTGCACACAATCCCCTGTAGCACATTTTGATCCATTTCCACTTGAGGGGAGTTTATGAAAATGCACTGTGGCGCTCTTTTAAGGCTGGGCTTTACCATCTTTCATTCAAAGCAGAGACTGCTCCGTTAAAAATAGCACAAATGCAGTTCCATGTTTATATTTGAGCAGTTATAGAAAGTCAGTCCTCTGATAAATAATGATAAGAAAAGGAGACAATGTGGAAAATACAAAACAGGAATAAAAGGGTCAACTAAAAATAGATGTTTTTTGTTTTTTTTTGTTTAATTTGACTTTCATCAATTTACAAATGGGTTTCAAGTTTGTTCTTTCGAGGCTAGTTTCTGTACGTGGACCTCATACTGGACTGTCTCCTTTGTCCGCACTGGATCTCATGTTTGTTTACTTGTAGTTTGCCCAAGTAGGCCCTAAATACAACCCCAATTCAAAAAGTGGGGGAGTGCTGGTCTGGTTGTGGGGGAGTCTACTGGTTACAGAGGTGGGTTTGAGGACCCAGGTTCAATCCCTGAGGTTGGTAGCAGACGTGAGCCACTGTGAGCCCCTGAGCAAGGCCCTTAATCCCCAAGTGCTGAAGCAGCCACTGCTCCTAGTGTAACAAGTGACGAATTAAAAGCAGAGAACAAATTTCAGTGTATTTCATGAGATGTATATACTGAGAAATAAAGATTATTATTATTATTAAACAGTTGGGAGGATGTTTGAAATGTTCATCAAACCAGATTTGAAAATGTCATAAAGGCATATTTTATTCCCAACATGACATAAACAATATATCAGATGTTGAAATTGAGACATGAGGACACCAGAAGACACCAGCTGGACTGATTCTTGAAAAGGGTCTTTAAGTCTGGTCCTGGGGTCTATTGTCATACAGGTTCTGGAGGTTTCCCTGATCTTACAGTCTTGAATCTTGAAATGAATGGATCACCATCAGACTAGACTTGAAGAGCTGTAGATAGTCAGATTCCACTTCTGACCGCAGCTGGATCCTCCAGTCAGGTGATTGTTAATATCATCCAGAGCGAGGACCAGAGGAGCTCCTCTGAGACCTGCCATTGCAAAGAGATCACTGGTGTCCAGATTAAACCTGTTCCCTTGACACATTTCGGTAACTTCTGCTTTATTTCTACTCCATAAAAGAAGGAACTTGCAAATATGCTCCAATCTTCCCTTACAGCACTAAATTATCATGTGCTAACTTTTTATTTCCCAGGTGTTACAGGTTAGAGATGCAGAAATGAGAAAAACATGAAATTTCTGGGATTCATACTGCCTGTAAAGACATAAATATGAAAGAATGTAAGAATTGTTATATTTTTATTTGAATTTGCCATTTTGTCCCAACTTTTGTGATGTGGGGGCTGCACATCACACCAGTTTTGTTTTTTACCAGTCTCATTACCTGCTTGGTGGTATTGGACATGAAGTTCCAGACAACGGTGTTGGCGCTCAGGTCACTTCCTCCTGGTATGGTGTATGTAGCCATTAACTCAACCCTGTCACCCTTAACCACTGTCACGCTGGTCTTGGGTATGTCAATTTTTGCCAATATACCTGGAAGAGGGGAAACAGGAGTGGACAAAGGGCTCCATCAATATCCTGGTTTGAATTTCTGTTATATCTTTGGCACCTCACTGGCCTAAATCTCTCAAAACATAGAAACTAAACCCAGAAATATTTGTACAGTGAGTTCTTTCCAAACTGATCTGACATGTTATAAAGGGTTAGGGTTACCGGACCAGAGGAAATAAAGACAAAAAGCAAGAAAAATAATTCAGTTTTTTAAAAATAAATCTTCCACTTTTAGAGATCTTAGAGAAACTATCCTGATCAAGACTAATTTTCAGCCTTAAGAAAAACTGTCCTAGAACGATTCACCATTTTTTGACCCAAGATTAATATTCCTGCTGTGGAACAGAGACTTTTCAGAGGGTTTTAAGAAGAACATTTAAATGGGTTTTCCAAACCATCCTACCCATGTCTTTGAGGTTTTTAAGGTGCCAGATTACATAAATTTCACTAAATATAAAGATTCCTTTCAAGCTGAATAGATCTCACTTTGTTTGTATCAGTGACTTTTGCAGGATGTTCAAGCACTTCCGTGTGGAACAGTGGCTGGGTTGTGGGTGTCTCAGGGACATTAATCGATCTGTATGATCGACACATCTGTGACACACATCATGACAGCCAACAGAATTAATGAGAGAGCTTTCCAGAAACCCAGAACATGACCCTCGAGTAAATACTAAACCTGTGATTTCACAAATCTGAGGAGTTTTCCACTGGAATAAGATTTTGATATTGAAACAGTAAAGATTAGACCAATGTTGGGCAGTAAAAAAGTTTCTTTTTCGTTGTTATTCAACTGCTATATCAGTGAGTTCTGTGTCAGAGTGGTCATCCTTACACTTTTACAATCTGTGTAAGTCTAACCTTAAACCAGACTAGCATGTAGCATGTTCTTTATATAATCCCTGTGATGTCTGTGAAGTCACAGCAATTTAATGCACATTTAGGACCACAGGGGGGGAGTAGAGCACCATTCCTGATCCAATATGAAGCACTGAAAATGATTATTTAACAAACCCATTTACAAATGATTTCTATTTATAATTGATTTTAAATGTTTAAAGAACATCTATATTTATTTCAGTAGAGACAAAATGTGTCTGAACATAGTTCACATTATTTAAAATAATTCATGTTTACTGTGACATTTTTTTTAAATTAAAATAATACAACCATAATTCAGTTCTTTGCTTTTACAAGAGATAAGTGTGATTGGCATGGTTGTTTGTCTATGTATGTGGCCCTGTAATAGACTGACGGCCTGTCAAGGGCCTTTCACCTGAAATGGGGTGGGACTGGCTACAGCAGATTGCCATGATCCACCAGATGGATTCAGCAGGTATAGAAAATAGATGGATGGAATGAATAAAAGCAGACATCCATTGTTTTCCTTTCTAAATTTGCTCTGTTTCCCACTCAGATCTTTGTTGACTTTTCTTTGATCTCATTTGACTTTTAAAGAAATCGAACACCAAGAAAAGGTGTTCCTGCCTCAGCCTTTATCCATCTCACATCTACACAACTGAGTGTGTGTTCATCAGAAAACATGACTCACTAATAAAACAATTCAGGAAAAAGATGGAAAAGTTTCTGACAACACTTCATCCACTACACTACACTCCAGAAACACCATTCTAAATTCACCATAACTTCACAGAAGGGCTACATGCATATAAGTGTCTTTTTTTCCATCTAATATCAAATTATGGAGCTAAAAACTTTCTTGTACAGAGAATGAATGATGAAATCAAGTGTAACCACAAAATTAAACAGCGTCCCCAGCGAACCAAAGCTGCAGCTGTCCATCATATCTGCACAGGCTACTACTATAAACATTTTGCTTGCTCCACTAATGTCAAAACTCAAACTGTGGAGTTGTCATGACTAAAACCATTGCCTTAGGCTTCATGCCACTTAGACCCACAAGCTCAGGAAGTTTCTCAGTACAATTTGAAGACAAAAAGCACCAAAGTAACTGCTTTTCCATCTTGGAGCCCAAGCTGAGACTTAAACACCAAAAATGAGTTAATCTCTATTGACCGCCATCCTAGCATGTCCAAATTTACAGCAAAAATAAATATACTTACAATCTAAAACAAAAAAAATAAAAAGTAAAAAAATCATCTTTAGCTTAACTTAAGCTCAAGCTAACCATTGATGCCAACTCACGATATGTTACTTATTCTGATCAAACTCTGAAGTTCTAGTAGCAATGTCTAAAGCAGATGTGATCAGAGTGGATAAAAGTTAACAGTAGTTAGCATCTGTCTGGAGATAGCTTTTCATGAATGTCTGTGTAATATTTACTTCTTATTTGCTTTGTAAATGCTCAGCTGCTTTCAGTCAGTGGGAAGTTCTGAAGGTCTTGTTCTGAAGCTTAGTCCAAAAAAGTCTTCACACGGTCGCGCTGGTTTAACACACATTTGATACCAGCTTAATATTTCTACTTAATAGTTTAAAGAACACACATGTCCTGCTTTCCCTGACTTTCAAAGATTTAAACTGCTATATAAGCAGTTTTCAGGTGTCCAACTGTCCCTTTAAGAAGTGTATGATTGATTAAGCAAGAAATAAAAGTCGTGAAACAGTAGCTTACAGCACAGAACAACCTGGGGTCGGCCCCAACCCCCCGCAGATGTGATTTACTTCTAACATAAACTCCCCCAGTTGTTTCTGTTGGCGTGGCAGTGTGCCTGGCAGCAACATGTCTGATTGGTTCAGGAGGGCAACTGATAACAGCAGAGTGAGCAGGGAGTAGAGGAAGATCCAACTGGTGCCCACCCAGTACACAGGAAATAGAAGATTTAAGCTGTTTTTGAGTTGTAACCAACATAAAACCACTTTTAATGTGAACAGGGGTCAATGTTACCCTTTTCATTATGTTTGTCATGATGAAATCCATTTTTCAGTTCTTGAAAGATACATGGAAACATTCTGCTTCTGCTTTTAAGACAAATATACAGGTAGTTATTATCCTTTTTTTCTATTTTACAGGATTCCCATGTCTTCAAGTGAGTCAGAACCTACAAAAATGTAGGAACTGATGGTATCATTCAGTCACCATGGAGACGCATGGAGCAGATAGGTGACAATGACAGAGAAAATGTGTAGGCAACACTCCTGGGAACATCGTCCTTTAATGAGACTAATGAGGATATAAGGATGTGGATGAAGGAAAAGAAGAGTGTGAATGTTGGAGGAAGAAGAGAAGCTTCTGGCAAAGATGAGAGGAGGAATGGACTAAAAAAAACAGTGGCTGAGTTCAGACTGATGAATGGATGATTCCATCAGTCGTCTCAATACATCAGTGGACATGTGACCTGGCAACAGTTTAAACAAACCTGCTCTGAGTCAGTGCAGAGGTTTCTGAAGATTACTTTCAGTTCACACTCTGATTAAAGTCTGAGCAGCAGTGATGGAAGATGAGAGTTAAGAAGAGGAAGACTCCAGCACCTGTATTTTTGGAGTTACAGCATTATCAATAAACATTAAAATGTTTGTGATTAGAGCAGTTTACAGCAGCAGTTTGAGGACCAGAAGTGTTTCAACATAAATGGAAGAGTTGCTATTTATTCAATGGGATGCAAATCTTACCCTTATATGTCAAGTACTTCTTCCTTCTGTCACAAAAAATAAAAATAAGATTGGAAAACTTCAGCAATTTAGAAAGTTGTAAACTTTCTATGGAAATAAAGAGGAATAAACTTGAAATGCTCCAGCTTAGTATATAACATGTAGCAGCTTAAATTCTAATCATTTCAGAGACCTAAGTGACATCTGAAATGAATGCTGCCAGAGCTCGTTTCAGAGGACCGAGAGACATCTGCTGGGACCTGCTGACCTCTGGCTGCATTCTTCAAGGCCCTTACCATGAGCGTAACCAGGAACAACTCATTTTCAACCCAGGATGAGCGGTCTACCACTGTCCAGCAGAAAACCATGAACCAAGCCATCACCCTTCTACTTCACACTCAAAACTAAGACAGTGCATGCTGATATGACCATGCCAGCATTCACACTTCACAGAGAGCCCTGCTCCTCCTGCATTCACCTTCATATCTTGCTCACAAAGACAGAGTTGGACACAAGCGCTAACTGACTGATAATCATCAGCATCTTCTGTTTTTTACTCAGGAGCTGAAGATGCTGTATGATCAGAGAAAACAAGCCTCACTTCCAAACCATCAACCTATTCCTCCAACAGTCTGAAACACCAAACACATTGAAAGTGTTTTTCTGGACTCCTGCTTTGGATATAGTGCTTTTGCTTTTGTAACTATTGTGAAAATGAAAAAGGAGCAAATGTTGTATGCATGTAAGACTTTGCAGCAACATTTCATTTTGGAAAAAGGGTCAAAGCCTCAGCTCCTCATTAGTGGAGATGGCTCTTCATGATTTAGCCTGATCAATCTGGACGGTTTATTTTGCTATGAAAATCTTGAAAGACTGAATCTGATATGAAAGATTTCCTGACAGAAATCCTCTCTGATTCCACCAAGTGTGTAGCACCCTGCTGTAAAACAATGAATGAGTTTAGGGAGGGAGTATAAATGGAGGGAGAAATGGAGAAATGAATGAGCCCACAGGGATCCCACTCACACACTTATTTGGTCAGCGAGGCTCAATCTCTCCTGCTGTGGCAGGCCTGAAATCCACTCTTCATGATGGCTGCTGTTAAATATTCCATGTTGACTGATGGCAAAGCTCATGGGAGGAGGTTTTCTGAGGGGAGCCATGAGGTTGAGGTGGTTCTCACTGCAGATAATGGGACATTCTTCACTAAATAAGATATAACAAAGAGTCCTAAGGATGGTGGGCAAAAATTCTATTTGTAGGTAAGGAAGTGTTTCTATATGGTGAGATAACTATGAGGAAGGTGGACATTCACAGACAGAATTTCAGGATGAAGATGAAAATGTAATTTGAGAAAAGTGTTTGTGGCAACAATCAGGCCAAATAATGCCTAAGAGAAAGTTATCAGGTAACTAAACTTGTGATTTGGTCTTCAGAAGAGTCTCAGAATGTCCATCAAAGTGTTTGTCATTGATGACCATCATTAGCTGTGAGTTTCGGTAAATGCTGATCACATAATTAAAGGAAACACTTGTTTATCCCTCTGTGGAGATAAAACCCTGCAGACTTTGAAGAAGTTATCCTTTTTTTATATGCTCCAATGATGGATGGAGTGGGTTTGTCACTTCCTGTGTGTTATCAGGCACTTTGAATAAACTGTTACTGTAGTGACATTCTGATGGAAAATATCCTTCTTAAGTGAAGTTTCTATCTACATTTGAGTTCTTGTACATCAACTCCTTGGCTGTGTTGAGATGAAGAAAGAGAAAGAAGACAAAGACAAAATGGTGGAGGACAGGAAGGAGTGATGATATAATCTAGTGATATGATGATATAATCAGGAGTGAGGGACTGGGTGGAGATGTGATGCCATGCTCTTGGGTTATAAACCTCTGAAGCAACTCCTGGGGGGCTCATAAAGCACAGTTTGGACTGGTGCTTCCCCTGTCATCAGTGGGAGCAGGAAAGTCTTGCATCATAAGTGCAGGAAACATTGACAGGGAGAGGAGCCACTGAAGATGAAAAGTATTTTAGTGCTGGAGGAGATGGTAGACAGCAAATGTTGTGAAGACTAACAGCTGAGGAGGTCCAGGGTTGTCTTTACCTGCTGTGTCCATGTTTCAGACGGTCACCAAGTTTGGAGTCTTCTACCCCTCACCAAAAAAAAAAAAGACTAAAATGACAAAAATGAGAAAATCCTCTGCTGTTTAAGCAACACTGTAATTTAAACTCCAATTCCAAACAGCTGGAAAGCTCAGTACATTTTTATGAAATCTTTGTTCATAAAAACAATGATTTACAAATCTCATAAACCTAGTCACAACAAAATACACAAAACACATGAAATGTTAAAAGTGAGACCATTTTATGAAAATGATGAGCTCATCTTGAATTTGATGGTAGTAGCATGTCTCTAAAAAGTTGACATGGTCAACTAAAGGCTGAAATAGTAAGTGGTGATGAAGGGAAACACCCAGGGGAACATCTCCAACTACTAAGGTTAATCATGAAACAGGTCATTATAATGACTAGATAGAAAAAGATTATCTCAGTGAAGCTCCCAGAAGTGAAGATGGACAAAGGTTTATTAGTCTCTTAAAATCAGACATGATCATGTCATCATTGCACGGTCACAGGAACACCTGCAGAAATCTGGCTAAAACAGCTGAAATCCACAAAAGCAGGTTAAATTTTTGTCATCAGAGAAGAAGTAATTTGTGAGCACGCTTCAGAAACAACACCATCCACCAACTTCAAAGCTTTTATGAGTGGGAACCTTTGTCTCTTCAGTCACATTCAGAGAAAACAAATACAGATTATACGTACACAATACTGACAATAAGGAAATATTAACCGTAGTGAAAATATCTGTGGTTAGAAAAACTTCATTTTAGTAACAATTCTAAGGATCTGTCTGTTTCTGATTAAAGGGTATTTGGAGGAGCTGAGATAGAAAAGATTTAAAAAGATGTCACCACAGCAGTTTAGTCTCACTGAGTCTCTGTCAAGTACATTAACACACATCTAAAAAACCATCATGAATAATAAAAGAGAAAAGTGATAAGAGCAAAAAAAGACCAGCGACAGATACCAGCAATCTCTTTCTACATCTTCCAACAACCCTTAAGGAGAAATGAAGGAGGAACAAGACGTATGAGTCAAAACTCATAGGAAATAAAAATTACATCTAACTGGACGATATGATCATCGGTCCATCAATGCCATAAGTCTGAAACTTTGAAACAGTTTGAAAAATCAAAATTCAGTCCATTACTTTCAGCAAATTTCAAGGACATCACAAGAGTTTGACACTCAGATTTCACCCCTTTTAGATACACAAGTAAGCTGTAAGAACTGAAACAGATGAAATATATGAAATCAGAGAAACTAAGAAGAATAACTCCCAACATGTGAAGAAAAACCTCAATTTTCTAAAAATAGCACCCCAATTGGCTTTTGGTTTCAAACTTGGCTATTCTTTCAACATGCCATCATGAAGAACGGTGAAGTTTCATGAGCATCACTGGTCATATCTGCAAATACTGACTTGTGAAAATATGACTGGCACTTGAACAGCAATTTTAAAAAGTAGCCAAACGCCACTTTAAGTTCTACATAAAACTAAGTTCACCAAAGCACAGATTTTTATTTGAACTGGTTCATGATATGTTCATATGTGTCAATATGTCAAACAGGACATACACGATCACCATATGGTACATTGGCACCACCACCAGAGACAGACGCAGACTGCAACGCATTGTGCGCACTTCTGAGAAGGTGATCGGCTGCAACCTCCAACCTTTACAGGACCTGTACACCTCCAGGATCTTAGGCCGTGCAGGTCGGATTGCTGCTGACCCTTTTCACTCTGGACACAACTTGTTTAATACCCTCCCCTCAGGCAGGAGACTACGGTTCACCTGGACCAGAACTTCCCGCCACAAGGACAGCTTCTTCCCCTCAGCCATCAGACTCAAGAACAATAGTTAAATGACTCATAAAAAAGCCAAACTATTCTCCTGCCATTGTCTACACATGTATATATTATAGATTTTCTTTTCTCCTAAACTTATTTTATTTTGATTTATTTTGCAGATTCACATGTATTTATTTTTATTCTACTTACTTTACATGTTTTATCTTCACTGTTACATCAAAGCAATTTCCTAGTCTGTTGCAATTGCAACAAAGTGATTCTGATTCTGAAACATATGACATTCTTTATACTTCATGACAGGACCATGTTTTATTAATTTTGGATCGTTACATCACAAGAAACACGAGTAACCTTGGGCTACACTCAACTTTGTGCGTAACTTTGAAAATAATTTTCTGAGTAAAACTGTTCAAACTTTGACACCAAGTTTTCTCAAAATTTGATAAATGGACGCCAATTAATATTTTTTTTTTTTTTCCTTTGTTTTTTTTTTTTAATGTTTCAGTATCCAGGGGTCAACACGCCAAGCTCCACAGCTGCGTCCCTCCTACACAGCCCATTAACAGGATGCAAAAATATTGCCATTACTTTTAAGGCTGAAAAAAACAACATAAAATCCTTATTAAAAAAAAAAAAATCAAGCAGCCTATCTGCTAGATAAAACTCTAGGTAACCATGTTCAACACCATTACCAGATCACAATAGCAAGAGGAAAAAGAGCAACAACAGTATACCACGAGTAACCAACACTCCCAGACAAACTTTTCTTCTCCAGACATAACCCAGAATTCAGCTCATTAATGTGAGGATCAGAGCTTACTCCATAAATTTTTCTGAGTCTGGTCCTTATACAGCTAGAAGCTCCACACCAGCGCTCAGAGCAGATACCAGAGCTCATCATCTGATAAGTGTATATAAGATAATTAAAGGAGATACAGAGCTGAGCCGCTGCAATGAGTCCTTCTGGTCCTCCAGCTGCAGCAATACTGGGGATAGACGAGGATAATGGGGATAGACGAATGTCAGTCATCTTCATCTTCCCTGACAGCTTCAAATGTGTTCTGGATGGATACTGAATGATGAACGGATTCATCATATAACGGTCAATTACAGAAACAAGTGCAGAGGAAAAGCCTAACATTGTCCTTACAGAGTCTGACAGAACAAACAAAATCAACAGTGGTCAGAAAAGGTAAGTGACCCTTGTTGAATGAACTGGGTTTTGGAATAAAATGTGATGTGATCTTCATATAAGTCACAACAACAGCCAAGCACACTGTGTTTAAGCTGATAAGACAATCTTCTATGATTTTTGTGTCTTTAAAGAACTTATTCACATGGCTGCAGCAATCAGTAAGCTAACCTCAGAGAGTTAGACTTCAACAAGACCTTCAGGATATCTGGATCAGAGCTGCTCAATGTTAAGGAACAGTTCTGGTTCATTCCTCTTTCCAAAACTGCTTCATCTCAGACATATTTGTTAGATGTTTGATGTGAAAGTCTCTCAGGATCTCATACAGTCTCTCAGTGAGGTTCAGGTCTGGTCTCTGACTGGACCATACAAGAAAGTGGGTTTTCAAACCTTCTGTTTTAAAGACAATAATAGCCACCTAAAGTATGGTAGCTTGAACCAAACAATTTTAAAGACAATAATAGCCACCTAAAGTATGGTAGCTTGAACCAAACAATGCCACTCTAGTTTCTAGTTTTCTAGTTTTTTTTGGGGGGGGGGGCTCTTCTGCTTTCACCCATTCAAAGACTGGGGAAAACTTCAACACTAAGTTAGACCAAAAAAAAAAAACAAAAGAACAACAAACAAATGAACAAACAAAAAAACAAACATTATCTTGTGATGTTACTCAAATATTTTAATTC
>JAOWBL010069842.1:3506-18872 GCA_028564865.1 Zenarchopterus dispar
CTACTTTAATGAGAAAAAAGAGATTTATTTTTACTTATACACAGTGAGAATTATCCTTAAAAGTGTTTGTTGGTGAAGTTTTCTTACAGTAAGTCTGCATGATGGAAAAACTTTACATTTAAGGCTTTAAAGTGAACATATATGATAAATCGGGACTAAAAGCTTGCACATTTATTTTCAAATAATTTTCTACCAAAGAGAATAAAAGAACAAAAACTAAACTTTGAGGTGGGATATTAAAAACACAAATATTTTGATATACTTTTGGTGTGCTGTTGCACAATAGTGTAATCTACTTTTAGTGTGCTTTTTGTTCTTTAAACAAACATACCCCTTTAAAGGAACACTGATGTTTTTGGAAATGTTCTTATTTGCTTTCTTGCAAAGGGGTTAGATCAGCTAAAACATCCAAGTCTGTAGAATAAAAAGGATGCTTGAGTCAGCAAGTCTGGTTTTATCAAGATAAAAATGCAAGAGGTGAGTAATTAGTGAACATCAGGTTATAAACTAACAATAATGAGAATCTGATTTCAGTTGAAACCAACTTTCAAACAAATAGCTGCATTTCCCAAATCGCAGACCGGTTCCTTCAAAGACGATCTGCCATAGCACTGCAAAAATGAACTGTTGACAATGCTGACACAGGTGGACGGAGAGGTGTTCATCCCTCTCATCATCGCTGCCGGTGGAGGCGGCCGAGGCTACAGCAGCCAATCAGAGAACCAGCTGGAGCAAATGGACTATGACCTCAGCCAACTGGGACGCAACGGGAAGTCTCAAGCTGCAGGTACACTGCACACAGCTTTGCTGTGTTTGTGTATGACAGCTGTCTGGGGAAATGTACTGACAGAGGTTACAGAGGCATGAACAGCTTGCAGAGTAAGGATAAGCCATTGGTTTGTGTTTGCCTGCATTTTTACTGCACTGTTTAGTGTACTTTTAAACAGACCCATGAGCCCTTAAGGTATTTACTTGAGTCCTAATAAATCGCTGTGTGACAGTGTTGCTCTCCTCATGACTATTCATACTTAAATTAAAGCGGAGCATTGACATTTTCTTAACTTGGGGATTATGTTTGACTTGGTAGATTTATCTGTAAATTTAATCTCATGTCAACAGGTCTTCTCAAAGGGACTTTGAGTGGAGCTGAGAATAAGGAACTGCTGTGGGTGCTTTCATGTGGGATGTTTTAGCCGTCTTTTGTTGTTGACATTGATTGATTTCCAATGCGCGCTAACTCACATGACATCAAACTTGTGTTGTGTTTCCTGACAGGAGGAGGTGGAGGTTGGAATGACAGCACTCCTGTCAGTCAGGGGGGCAGGCCACTGGTGCTCGGGGGCCAGGGAGGGCAGGCCTGTCAAAAGTTCTGGCAGACCCACGGCGGCTTTGGGGGCGGTGGGGGTGGATGCATGTCAGGCGGTGGTGGCGGAGGCTACAGAGGTTAGTCGGCGAGGGTGCCCCAACCCCAGAAAATGTTTAAAAATGAATGGCCTTGCACAGTCAGGTAGAGGCTAGGTGTACATCATGTGATGTCATTAGTTTTTTATGAAGAAGGTGACAGTTCCAGCAGACCCAGGATTAATCTGAATTCTTTAAAAAGCTGCATGTCTTGTCCCATTAAAGCAGCTGGGAAGCCCTTTGGGTTGGACTTCAGTTTAGAGGGAGATACTAAGATAATAACATATGTCACACCTACAAAAGTCCTTGTGTTTCTGTCTTGATGATGTGTTAAATATACTTCTAAAAGAGAATTCCAGGATGTTTAAAAGTCTATTATATGTTATAACATTAATTATTTATATCCACAAGCTATCACTGACTATTTAACTGATTTTTGATTGTATGGACTAGAATCTTTTTGTCATTACTAAAAGGTCCTTGAACACAGAAAAGATGACTTAGGTGAAAATTACCTCCACTCCTAATATTTATTCTCCAGCTCAAGAGACAATAATCATGCATTTCACAAAGGGCAGTGTATCAACAAGAATGTTTCCATCCATTTGTAGCCCAGCTACCCAAAACTTCAGCACGTCCCAGTCCTCCAAATGTTGTCTGGGAAGGTTTAGCAAAGATTGGTTTGACATTTCATCACCACAGTTTGGAAAAACCTTAAATGAATCAGTGATTGATTTTACAAAGTTGTTTTCTTTTTCCACTGTGTTGCCTTACCACACTCCTGTCTTCTCATAAGAGTGTAAGAGCTGCCACACTAAACAAGCCAAAGTTATCTACAGATGAAGTAAACAGTTGTGTTACTGGCTACTCCTTATCACAACATGGACTGAAAAGACACTAAATCATCTGTCCTTTTTTGAGGATGCAACCACATCCATGCAAGCATTGCATTTCTTGATCTGCCTGACAGGAAGTGATCTGCAGCCAAAAAACCTCAGTAGAGATTCTTCCTATAATTGTGTCAAAAAACAATCAGTATAGGTCCAGTTGACAGTATATTTGTTTCTATTAATATTATAAATCTAAACACAATTGGAAAAGGTGCTGAAAACTCCAAAGTTGTCATTAAAATTTTATTTTATGCCATTGCAATTATTAAAATGCTATGTTTTAATTATACCATTCTGTTGTGTGTTCTGGTGTCTTAGGTGGTAACACTTCCCTAAATGACAACCCCAAAACAGATGGTGACGACGGCACGTCCTTTCTTGGCCCAGATGGAGATCTCTTCCTCTTTCCTCTGAAAGGTAATGTCAAATGATTCGTGGCTGCGCTCCATACTAATTTGCTGATGGGTGTCAGTACATTGGTTGGAACATTGGATCCATTTGCGGCATTTATAGATGACAGTAAATGTGTTTCTGTTCCACAGAATGATGAGGATCCAGGTTTTGCTGTTAAAATCTTAGATTTGATTTTTATTGTGGACCGTTTGGATTGCTTGCAACATTTGTTTAATGGAGAGATATAGACAGGAGCAATTCATCTGAACTAAAACGTAAAACTAACCTAAAGTAGATTATTCTACTTACAAACACATTGTACATTTACTCATCTAGTATTTCCAAACCTTTTTTCCAGACCAGCTGGGAAAGGTGCAATAATATTTTTAGGGACCTTTGCTGACCAACCGTATTATATTTACAAAATATTTATAAATGTAGAATATAAAGTCAGTAACATGGTCACAAAATAAAAGTTAGGTGGAAGACGATTCTATTACAGCTTAGCTTTTTTTTAATTACACTGTTTATTCATGTGGGAATACTCATCTCAGTTTTTCAAGAGGAAATAATTGTTTTTCTTGCTGATCGTTTATACACGTACAGACATTCACATATACACACTTTGTGTCTATAAATGCATGCTGTTGTAATTCTAACAGAATCAGGTCTGGTATTGTTCTGTTCAAATAAACAAAGAACATATGTCTCTCCAAAAGTCCAACATATGTCTCTGCACCATAAATACATTGAGAGATATGCAAGTCATCGATGCTTAGGACCCTTATGCACCTCCACACATCCTGGACAATTTTTCTCATTGGTGGCAAATAGAACCTGATGTCCATTTCTTTCCAAACCCAAGTTAAAACATGTCATCTGGCAACAGAACATGTACCCACTGTCTTTCTGCTCATCTGAGATAAAGCTGCTTCTTTTATTTCACGTCTCTCACATGAGTGGCCAGGGCATCCTGCTACTCTCGTATGGGGGATGTTTTCACACAGAGATCCAGATAATCTGAGTTCATATGTGACTTCCCCCTTGTGTGATTCAAATTCAGGTTAGATTTCTGGAAGAAGCAGCTGCAGTCTGTGTTAAGCCTCGATCACAAATATTCCTATGAATGGTGGGTTCATGCAAATCCCTCAGTTTGTACAAAAGCTGGAGTTCATAGACATTCGTGGAGGGGAGCATAGTTTCCTGCAGATCTTTTAGGAACTCGATATGGCTGCCATTCAGTTCACAAGAAAGACCTGACGCAGGCTTGAGAAAATGAGGTGATTTTTTTTCCCCTTGCCATACAGTTTCTATGATCTCTGTAAAGGTGCCTCAGAAGCTACCGACAGTATACTTATGGCAATCTCTCAAAAACTCTTGTCGGACGATGGCTGTTCGGGACCTCCATTCACAATTTATGGAACTCTCAACTCGTTGGTCAGAGGATCATATGGCTTTCATCACATTTTGTTGGGTTATATAAGTATCCAATATCTCCAAACATCTGTGTCCTGATTTTTTCATATGCTGGAATATTCATGGGAATGTTTGTAATTTTCTAGATGACACACAGCTGCACCTTCTACAGCAGCAGGATGAAGACAAAGAAGAAGATCTAGCGGAAGGATTAACGGTTGTAGTCACTTTCATTTGGCTGCAGCCAAGTGGCGCACCAATGACGTACTTCCGTGCATACTTCCAGAGTACTTTCGCATCTTTGTTCAAAAGGTGTTCACAGGAAAGCTGTAAGGGCCCCCCTAGAACAACTTACTGTGTTCTTGCACCACACTGACACAAACATAGTGCGTTGTTCTCTTTGGTTGTTTTTAAGGTATTCGTCTGTTGACCCTCCCACACGGCTTTTTGTGGTGCATTCATAGAAAATCTTGGACATAACCATCGACCTGGCCATGAACTTAGGAACGTCCTATGAATGCTGGATTCTTATAAAGCTGCCTCAAGAAGGCCATAGGAAGTGGTCCAAAAAATTGTTTGTGGAGTGTTCGCAGCCATTGTTACGGGTTATTGTGACTGAGACTTTAAGTGACAGTAGTTTTAGAACAACTGTACCTTGCTTTTTGAACCATTATGACCACATGATCCACTAAGCCCATCTGGTCATATTGGTCATAGTGGCTTTACAGTTTCTAATGTAGCATCAGCTGATGGCTTGAAAGTTAACAATAATTCAACAATAGTTGCTAGACTTGGCCTTTATGCACTCAGATTTTCCCAAACTTCCTGAATTTGTTCATGTTATGCACAGCAGATGCTAAAAGGCCTAAATTCTCACAATTTTGCATTGAGAGTTTTTTTCTTTTTCTTTGACCTGACCATAAACTCACTGACGGAGTTTGACACAAAACTGTTTGTCACATCCTGACACCCTGACTTCACCTGTCATATCCAATAACTTTTCTTTTTCTTTGCCTATCACTTAACTTTTTTCAGTGTTGCTAAGATTCCCCAAAAACACTAAATTTGTTCAGTGAAGACGCTGACAGTCTTTTGTTTTGTACATTTTGTACATAGACATTCAAATTAATGAACAAATTGCAGAATGAAATTTTTATTACACCTTTAGAAACTTTTCTGAAAGGATTGAAAAGGTCTGACTGTGAAAACTGCAGCTGTAGCGCTCTGCTGTTTGCTGCGCCTATTACTGGACCTTCTTTACATCTCCACTCAACTCTTTAGAGAAATAGACGAAGGTAAAAATGGAAAACACAGACTGAAGTGGTTCTCGAGATGTTTTCTGAGCTGAAGTAAAGAACATGCCTCCATCTCTCTTGCACTGACCCTTAATAGATGTGATGCTGTCTGGTGAGGTAATGCTTTTTTGGGACACTGCAGTTCTCACTTTGCCTTCCATTTCGTTCCATTTCCACAGTGATTTGATGTAAATGTAAATAGTTTTCTTTCCGTACCGTGTAGAAGCCTTCATTCTCTATTTTTTAGCTCCTGCAATTTTATAAAATCAAAATGTTAATGCACTTTTTGTTTGTTGTAAAACTTTTGTGAACAAAACAGACTTGAAATAAAAGAAGACATTTGAGAGCAAAACTGTAGTCCCATGCACTGGAGAGTTGAACTGCAAGTGAAACAAGTTTGTGATTGAAATGCAAATCCAGAAGTTTTACTCAATGTTGAGCTGAATTGTGTGGGTGGGACTTGCACTGGCATGTGTAAGTGAAAGTAAAATCATTTGATAAAACCTGACATGGGGGAAATTAATGTGAACTCAAGAATGCAGCAGCAAAAATGGATGTGAAATGAAGAGCCGAAAGCAGGATTATCCAAACATTTCATCAATTTGTATTTTATTTGATTAAAATAGCCGTGATTTGATGAAAACACAGCCATGCTTCATAATTTTTCCTGCTGTAAAATCTTCAATCATTATTATTCATAGCACAAAAATGGCATTTAGCAATTTATGGAAGAGCTCTGAGGCTGGGAATAACAAAAAGTATTAGAGAATTTTGATGTAATTAAAATGCATACACATAAAGTAGAAGCGTGTTTGAGTTTAATAGTTGTGATAAATTGTCAACTTATTTTATTAACGCGTTACTCTGATGATAATTGGAGCTGTTTCTACAACCATTCATCAGTCACAACACCCAGAGGACATTTATCATTTGCAGCATTTTTGTGACTTTGAGATTTTCCACTCAAATAAAAACAGAATCAGGATAGTCTCGCTGTGTGGGCTGAAAGACTGAAAAACAGAACCAAAATCAATCATGTTTATTTTCAGTAATTGCTACAGACCTCAAACTCTGTGCAATATGGCTGCAGAGTCATGTTATCATTACTATAACATAGTTATTAGAAGCTAGGACAGCTTTGACTCTTACTTCAGTTACCTGGAGAAAAGAGAAAAAAAAGCTGCTCTTCATAGCAACACTGTAAAAAAATAATTAATAAGGGGTTATTTACGGTTAGCTGTAACCATAGAGAACCTGTTTATTTTGGCAACCTGATTATTTTTGGCAACCCTTCCTCCTACTGCGAAATACCTAAATCCTCGGCGAGCAGCTAAACTTTTTGAGCTCAGAACTCATCAATCACTTTGCAGACTGTTAAACTAATGACAGTGCTACATCGGACATTGTCCAGCGTTTGCTACAGGATGTGGTAGATTAGACTTGGATGATGCTTCCAGAAAAGTGATCCATGACTCTGCCAGTAATTGGTGTGTTTGGCACACTCATAACGCTGTGCTGTGTTGCAGAGTTGAACATGAGCACGATGTGTGAGACAGCAAATGACTTTTGTTTGCTTTGAATGAAGTATTCTCTGCTGAGGAAAGCAATACACACAAACACACACGTAAAATCCATTTTATCAGCTTTTGCTTAGAACGGTCTGTTGTCTGGTGAATATTTTAGGCAAAGATATAATTGCTGTCTTTTATTTGTTTTTTTGTGTGTTTCAGCGGTGCTCAAGTCTTAAGTATGGAGTTGATGGGAAAATAACCCGCTAAAGCGTGTTTCACTAGTTTCAGAATATTTCCTTTGATCATCCAAACATTTTGTACCCACTCTCCTTCAAAATGTCCTTTGACGCTGTATCTCCTTGAAAGAGAACATGTTCATCTATGTAGCCAAAGTGTTCCACATCTTTGCTGATGGAAATGTAATACTCCAGCACCTCTGATAAGTAAACCAGTAAAGTAGGGCCTAATTTCTTTACAAATCATGTTATTAGGCAAGTAAATCAACATTTAAAAACCTAAAGAGGGATATCAGACAGTTTTGTCTAAAATGCAAAATGTAGCTTTCCCTCTTGATATCTTCCCCCCATGTACTCAGCTGTGGCAGGCTATTTGGACCCACTGGTGTCTGGTTCAGAAGCTTGGGTCTGGTTATTGATGTCACTGTTGAGTGTGTCTGCAAGGAACCCTAATTTAGTTTTTAAAAAATAGCAGTCAGCTGCTTGCACAGATTTGTAGATTTGTTCTTTCAGAAATATTTTTCTTTTGTTTCTGCTGCTTCAGAAAAATGAAATTCAATAATAAACACTACAATATCAGTCAAAAAGTTTGGATATACAGTCCCTGTTCATCCTGTATAATTCAGTACACCCAAACATTTACCTCTCAAAACGTTTGACTTCTGATAATCTAACGTTATTGTATTCGGTACGTGCACATCTACTTTTGACAATGTCACACTCAAAGCCATCTGCAGCCCCCGTGATCTTCTCCTTATGAGGGCTGCAGCTCCAGGGACCATATAATTATCTTATCAAATGTAGTCAGATGTGCAGACAGGCTGTCCCTAAAATATTTGTAAAATTCAACACAAAAGACATCACTGCACTCTTTATTCTTGCAGAAAAGTAACATGAAAGAGCACTCAACACCACTGTGTCTAAAGATCCACAACAGAGTACCACACATTGTCATTAGTATGCATCAGCAGCTGGATCTGGGCATTTGTATTCTTCCTCGGAAGTCTTTCCAGTGTTTCTGCTTTAGATTTATGTATTTGTACTTACAAGAGATAAGAGAATCATGAGAGAGAATAGATTCTGCAGATGACTTTATTGGCTTTGGTAACTAAACAGCACATGCTTTCACTTGACAGCCCATAACTAATGTATGTTAGGTTGGTTTGTCCCTGTTGTTTACAATTAACAGAATTGGTTTCTTTATATCTAAATTGTACAAATTACCTTAAAAAATCTATTTAGAACTATTTTTGGATGGATGTTGTCCTCCCATGGAAGTCAGAGTCTGTAGGTTTTGATTCAGCCAAAACCAACATGAGATATGTTTCAGACACCATCATGCAGAGTGGGACAGGGCTGAAATCACATGTAGCAAAAGATCCCATCTTGTGCGCCAACCAGGTAGTAAAGAATATTTAATCAAAATGAACAAATGTCATGTTAACAGTTAAGTTCTGTAAGTAAGCCTTTAGCAAAAAAAAAAAAAAAAAAAACTCAAAAATTCTTTTGTAACCTCACAACTATAATAGTTTTGTCTCTACAGTAGCACGATGAGGCATGAGAAACTCCAACAGCACAATACCTCCAGTCTCAGAAGTGTTTAAGTGGCGTGAAAATCAGAAGCATCTGCCTCTGTGACACAGACAGCCCTCAAAGAAAAGTTAATTATCTTGCGATTTGTTAAGGAAGACACTGGTTTGCTGTCAGAATATTCACAAGATTTGTGTCTTGTTTAAAATGTGTTTGCTCTGGAGAATAAGAAGTACAAGAATCTGGCAGAATCTCATTCATGTTCGTGTTTCTCACCAGAGTGACTCTGGTGAGACCCGTTTCATCTGGTGACACAGAGAAGAGGAAATAACTCTTGAGTGTGATGTTTCCTTTTTAGCTTGTTTTTCCTTTAGAACCATCTCTGTTTGATTTTCTGGAGGTCCTGAAAATTTTCCATAAATTTAAAGCTGATTTTATTCAATTCTGTCAAGCATGGGCACTAGCATACAGAACAGCCACTCAAATAGCACAGCGAAAGTCACCTTAACTGATATATAATCATCAGTCCCAATGCCACCACATTTCAACCATTCTTAATGAAAAATGTAACAATTATAAAATAATCCTACAAAAAAATTCAGTTCGTTTCAACTCAGCTTTTATATGGCATCAACTGACAACAAAAGTCATGAAATACACAATCACGTGGCACAGGAGAATCAGTTCTTCAGGTCAAGACTCAAGTATAAGGGACACACTTTCAAGGACAATAATGCACACAGAAGCACAAATGACTTTTTTTTTTTTTTTTTTAAAAACTTAATCTCTGTCAAACTGAAAAAAAATCCACATTATACAAATGAGATGGCTTCAGGTTTCACCAATCCAACATCTACAATGCAACTTTGAATCTCCTGTCCAGGTGGTTTCACAAGTAGCCAAGGAACACTGCAGATTGCATTAAACTGCACCTTGATATGGTCGCCCACCCTGAGCATGCACTAGGGCACAGTGGGAAGAAAAACCTTCCTATTAACGAGAAGAAGTTTCCACCAGGAACTGGTCTAAACCTTACAAAAGGAAAACAATAAGAATTTTTAATAGTGCTTAAGCTACTTCCTTAAATTTTAAGTGTTTCTTTCCACGTCATCGTTTAAATAATAGATTTTTGTTGTTTGTGACTTATGTCCAATTGCTCTAAATTAATAACATTTGTTTAAGACACAAGTTTGGCACACAGACTCAGTTACTTTTTGCTTTCAATGAAATGTCAATGATATGAAGTCCTGGAAGCACATTTGTTTTTCATTAAGGCCTTATCTAATAATGTGTAGGCTGTGTGCTAAGTGATGACGCTAGGGGAGGATAAGATCTGGAAAACCCAGGGTCTTTAATTAAGGTCATTTCCTGTAAATTGCTTTAGAGTGTTTTGAACTTTTGTTTATTAGATCAGACTACATTACAGAAATCTCTAATCAGCTCTTGTCCCTGCATGCGTTTGTGTACCTGCAGGCATAGAGGGAGACGGTGAGGTTATCATCAGACCGGTTCAGAACTGCAGCCACTGTGAAAGCGGTGAATGCCACAAGAGCAACGATGACATCATCTGCTACTGTGACGACGACCTCGTCCTGGCTAAAGACGCAGTGTCCTGTGTCAACACCACAGGTGTGATCTCTGAGACCTCGACACTTGTTGAATATTCTCACTCTTTCACATCAATATAGGAAACAGCACCTAACATAAAAATTAGAAATGGGTTTAGCTTAATTGTATCTTAAATATTCTGTCTCAGAGAACAGATAATGAATTTATCTACAAAACTAATTACTCCTGGGAGGCTTTATTCTTTATTGAATCTTTTTTTCTGAAAAAATGTTTTAAAAATCTTTAATGATTCATAATAATAATAGGAAAGTAAGATAAGAAGATAAGCTAACTGGCTAAAAAAAATGACTAACTATAGTAGTTTTAGTCTGATTCTGTGTTATGACATTAAATCTCTTTATCTAAATGTCAGTTTTTGCTCATTAGGCCTTGTCACCTTTGACTAAAGATCAGTTTTAACCCTTCGTATTGGGTTAAACTCTCAAGCTCAAGGGATATAGACTCCTTCAACTGTGTTTCAGAAATTTAAAAGAATACTTTTATGAATTCAGCGCTTAAGTGAATCATTATGGCCAAGTAACGCTATAATTTGAAATTAAATAAGATGGCAACTACTATCTCAGTAACATCTGAATGACCCACAGCCTTTGCTCGCTCTACTGCACGTCAGATCTTTTTCAATAATGACAAGCCAGATAATTATCTGATGCCAGGTCATAAAAGGTCACAGTCTCAGTGTGGTCTCGCTCAGTGTGCAGATTTGTTCCTCTGTTTAGACAAGAAAAATGAGATTTAATCTCTCCCAGCAAAAGAGTTGTCATGCCGCAGCCATCGATGCTCCTAAGCTCTGTTGTGTCACCTCATTCACATCATTAATTAAGTTGGGAATCTGCGTGGCGAAGTGAATGCTAATACTCCTCTGGGAACGATAATAACTGTATAGTGCCGTTGTTTCCTCTTGTCTTGCAGATGTGTCTGGGGTGACTCAACAGCCTCTCTCCCACTTGGCACTAGGTCTGTCTGTGGGCACTTCAGCCCTCATCGCAGCCCTGCTGTTGGCCGTGTCTGGAGTCATGATAAGTAAGTACTAACACACTGAAGTTACTATAGTAACTCCATGCTTTGACCCTACATGGCACTGAAGTGAGTTTTAACAGTGAGTTGATGCATTAATTTGCAACTTAGCGAGCTGAAGTCACTTTAAGTGAACATGAGGCTAGGACTTGGCCAGTAAGGAAAAAAAATGTTAAAGATGTATCGCAAAAAGATTTAGACCTGTTTTAATAATAGAAATTTATACATTTTTAAAAAAAGCAGCTTTACAGTTGAGAGAGAAACAACCAAGCAAAGGCATGTTCAACAGAAAGTAATACAAATCAAAACAGGAGTTTTAGTGCTATATAGACTGAAAATGTAAATGTATGGTAATATAAGAGACCAGGAATGAAAAAAAGTTGTAGAAAAAATGGCCAACATTGTCTTCACAATCCTGTCATTTTTGCTGTCACGTTTCAGAGTACTGTAGGTGCCTTTTTAATTTTGGAGAGGCAGACACAGAACCACTATCATCCATGAGCTGCACAGTTTTGGCTTTAACATCTGGAACCCCATCAAATATCTGCCCGTCTAAAATGAGCACCTGAAACAACTGGGTTTTTCTTTCCAGATGCTTGAGTGAAGTCCTCTCTCACTGCTTGCATAAAATGCACCCATGCCTACAAAAAACACCAGCTACCTAAATCACAATTAACACGCACAACTACTTCCTGCACAGTGGTGGCAGCTGGCAGCTGATGCGGAGTATAAAGCATGCAACCGTGAACCTGAATAAATGAGAGGCAAACTCATCTGATGGGGAGGGGGGGGGGGGGGGGGGGTTCTTAATAAGCCCTTACATTAACTTTTTTTTTTTTTATTCTGGGGAAACAAACAGATTCCAAATGCAAGATGGGTATATGGAACAAAATGACAAACTGAGTATATTTTCATACATTTCTTTTTTGCACTTCTCAGAATAAGACATTTGAAATGTATGAACCTTGTAACATAATGTTCTTTTTTTCAAAGGCTAAATCTCATGTAGAAGAACAATGGAAATCCTTGGATTTGTTTTTCCTAATTAGAATTTATGTTTAATAATATTTTAAATCATTATTTGTATAAAATAGAAAAGATAGCAGACTGCTAATCCTTGTGCAAGTGAAAGAATAACAACGGTGTTCAGTTGAAGATTTTCTGTATTTTGTGTCATATTTGTGTCACAAATTAATTTCAGTATAAACATTTTGAACACTTGTTTCCATAAAATATTAGTTTTTAATTTGCACTTTATGTCACCTTAATTATAGTTCAGTCTCTCAAATAAGAACATGAGATTTATTTAATATTGATTTAATTGTCACAAAAGCTGAGTTTTACAGTTTTACATGGATATTACTTCTCGAGGATCCACAAGTATGGAGAGTCTGTTTGAGATGGCAGGACAACATAAATGTCATCATTAGGTGACACAAGGCTGTGGATGACAACAAAGATGTACATTTGGGCTCGACTGGGTAGTGGAAAGTCATGGGCCACTGCAGACACAACATGTGTACTTGCATGGAACTGATTTGTTATACACATGCACAGCGTACCTATGTCAGTGAAATCTACAGTACATACACAGAACACAGCACCACAAGCAGATACAACAATATGAACTACACATTTTGGTGTCAACACTTGCCCTGAGGCAGATTCACGTGATGTTCAAAAAGCAATATGTCAAATGCCAATATTTCAGTTTAGATCCAACATATGTGCTGAAAAATGGTCCATGAAATGTCATGAAGAGGGGGCAGGCTGCCAACTTTACAATTTTACCCAGTTGAAAAGTCTCTTTATGAGTTATAACAGCAATATCTAAGAAAAACTCAGAATATTTATCATTTAAAACTTCATAGCTGTTAACATCGTTTTTAAAAGAGTGAAAAATAATTTGGAAGCTTCTTCATTCACTCAGTCACTGCTCCTTAATTCGCATGAAAAAAACTTGATTATGCGCACTGAGATGTGATAATTGTGGATAATCATTAATAAACAACCACAATGGAAAAAAAACATGCATAAACTCATAAGCCTCATAAATTCATGTTTTATTCACAACAAAATCATATCAAATCATATCAAATGTTGAAAGTGAGACTTTGTTTCCATTTTGTGAAAAATATTAGCTCAGTTTGAATTTGATAGCAGCATTATGTTTCACAACAGTTGGGACATGAGCAGGAAAAAGATGGACAAGAAAATGGCACTAAAAAAAGCCACCTGCTAATTATTTTCATTAGCCTATTTTCATTGACTGGACAGAGAAAGAGCATCTTAGAGAGTAAGGATGGGCAAGACAGGCACTTTTTCTACAAATTGTGAAAATAGTTTAGAAAAAAATGTTTTAGTGTAAAATTTTGAAGATCTTGAATATCTCCTCATCTATGACACATTTATGGCCTTTAGGGTATGATGCAAGGCTGAACATCAATATTAGATACCCATAGTCATTGGACCTACAGATGTTATTGTATTAAAAACAGAGATTAATCTGTAATGGAAATCACTGCATGGACTGAGGAACACCTGTGGAAATCAGTGTCTAAGAACACAAATCTCATCCCCAAATCCACAAATGCAAAAGTCAGCCACAAGTGCAAGTTAAAGATCCATCATGCACAGAAGGAGATGTGAGCATGATCCAGAAACACTGTCATCTTCCCTGGATGGATGGAAGCCAAAAAAAAAAAAGAGGCAGCGGATTGAGGAAAAATGGAAAACGACCCTGTAGTCAGGCGAATTTAAATTTCCAATTCTTTTTGGAAAGCTTGGATGCCACATTGTCGGCAGTGAAGAGAGGGACTGTGGCTTGTTATCAGCTCTCACTTCAAAAGCCTGCATCTTTGATTGATTGCGTGGGGGTGCATTAGTGCCTAAAGAAAGTGCCACGCATGTGCTCATCTAGATAATGTCTTATTCAAGGAAGGCCTTCCATCTTTCACAAAGACCATGCTTAACTGCAAACTGCATCCATTACAAAAGCAAGGCTTTATAATAGAGACGTCCTGGCATTGAACTGATTTGTCTGCAAGTCCAGACCTTTTACCAGCTCAAAATACTATTTTGAATATTATGAATCAAAAAATAAGATAAATAAGACCCAAGAGAGAAAACTATAATGTATTACAAATTTAATTATTTTTAATAATACCGAAGTAAGAATTATCTCCTGATAAAGTGTTTTTGCATCTTTGTCCTTTGTTTGAACAACAGTGCATCCTCTGTCTTTGTCCCTCTTGGAGTGTCCTTAGCATGTTTTGTCAAATCAGAAAGCGAGACTTTATGAGTGGCACAGATGAGTGTCTGCCTCTCTGCTTCCCAGCAGTAAATGCCAGACTTATGCATTCATTGAGCCATCATCTTCTCCACAAACGCCCTGCTCACTCTCACTCTTGCTGACTGGTGCACATATTCAGACTCCCACTTACACTCCCGTGCACACATTAGTCCGAGAGGTGGGGGCCAAAACGAACTGACAGCGTGAAGAATGAAACCTGTTCATGATGGATGGCTGCTTAACCGACAGCTGACAGCACTCGTACATTAGATAGCACTTGGTAAATAAATAACTCCCCTTCCCACACTTAAATATGCACACATAATTCTCCCTGTGACTAAAATGTTTACAGCAGAGGTCAAGGTTTGTAGCACTAAGAAGTGTGAAGTTTTGATGTGTGGGTGGGTGTATGACAGAAACATGAAAGGCTGCGGCTTCATACTGTCTGAACTGAGGCGTATTTACTTTACTTTCAGTATCAAGAAGGAGGACGTCAAGTGATTTTCTCCACCTGGTAGTTTCGAGACTATACATGTGCTTGTGTATCTAATGTGAGATTTAAAAAATGGATTTAAAAACTGAGGCTTGAATGATAAATAATGATCTGTATTTCTTTTTGCTCTCTTATTAAACTTATTATTTCTTCTTATTCCAAAAAAATTTCAAATACAGTCAAAAGTCAGACAGAGCAACATGACACATTGACATTACAATACAAGCTTGAAAAAAAAGGTACTCTATACTTTTTTAAAGCAAGGA